>BQKN01057826.1:0-15342 GCA_022839385.1 Asparagus kiusianus | reverse complement strand
AGCACTAAAAGAGTTAACTCTTTTAGCACGACGTCACATGCGGAACGAACTTAAACAATCCGCATGCTAGCCCGACTCAAACGGTAGTCGGTAAAGGCTCATCAAACCCGTTGATGGCTGAGAATTTGCCAAAAATTCTATAATTCGAGTCATTGACGCACCAACTCCATTAGTTGGTCTCGTGACTCGAGCATCCAACAACTTCAGAATGGGATCCACATATGCAGATGAATCAGCTTTAACAGTTGGTCCTGCAATCCCTCCACAAATTTTGGGTTATCAGTTTGTGGTCTAAATCTTAGGATTTCAACCCCAAATTTGTGACCTCTTTGCAAATAAGCCCCTTTAAAAACTTTTAGGGACTGTTTTGCAAATAAACCCCTCAAACGATTCTTTAACCCTTTTGCATAAAACACCCCCACGATCCTTCATCAAATGAGCACAAATCAAAACCCCCCACAAAATTTCAGCCGAATTTTTTTCACAAAACCCCCAAAGATTTCGGCCATAAACCTCTTTCTCTTGAAAATTCAAGTGTGAAAAGGGGTAATTCAAATGGGGGGGACCATAAGCAAAAAAAAACCTTTCTTGAAAATTCAAGTGTGAAAAGGGGTAATTCAAATGGGGGGGACCATAAGTAAAAAAAACCTCTTTCTCTTGAAAATTCAAGTGTGAAAAGGGGTAATTCAAATGGGGGGGACCATGAACAAAAGACAAAGGAGGAAAAAGACAAACCAACCAAAGGGGGGACCACGGTGGCCAAAGACACCCCTAGGGGTGTCTCGGCCTTACCGAGGCACCCCGGGGGTGTTCGACCTGGTTTTGACCCCCCGAATCTTTTTCTGATCCCTCGATTGTTTTTGTGAACACTGATTCCTCGCCGATTGCCAATTGTTGGTGAATTCCACGAGTTGACTTTTGGGCAATTTAAAACCCTAAGGTAGACGCCGGTCAACGCGTAACCTTAGGTCAACGCCGGACAGCGCGTTGCGTCAAAAGTCAACCCATACGGTTCAAAACCCTAAGGTAGACGCCGGTCAACGCGTAACCTTAGGTCAACGCCGGACAGCGCGTTGCATCAAAAGTCAACCCATGCGGTTCAAAACCCTAAGGTAGACGCCGGTCAACGCGTAACCTTAGGTCAACGCCGGACAACGCGTTGCGCCAAAAGTCAACACGTGACGACGAAAGTCAACACGTGACGACGAAGCTCAACCCAAGCTGTTCCAAAACCCTAAGGTGGACGCCGGTCAACGCGTAACCTTAGGTCAACGCCGGACAGCGCGTTGCGACAAAAGTCAACATGTGGCGGCGAAAGTCAACACGTGACGACGGAGGTCAACCCAAGCGGTTCGAAACTCTAGGGCGTACGCCGGCCAACGCATAACCCTAGGTCAACGCTAATCAATGCGTTGCAACAAAAAGTCAACCCCCAGTGATTCAAAACTCCAGGTCAACACGATGTGACAGGGATAGTAAGTTCAAAAGTCAACTCAATGACACGAGCCAAACTCAACTCACCAGCTGTAGACTCGAGACTCCAACGACGGCCAGGCGATAAACGCAGCGCCGAGACAACTTTGGTTATTCGACAAAGCACCGGATAAACCGAAGATCAAAGGAGCCGAGAGTTGAAGCAAACCACAGGTCCCTTAGGCCAACTGAAGGCTGGACCAATCATATCCAAAGTATTCCGGTCTCTTCTATAAAGGAAACGAGTCCGAAACACTTTGGAGGGGGTATCTGTAGGCATCAAAAATTGCTGATAGGTCCCCGCACACAGCTCAGTGTCAACGAGCGACGATTGAACGTCACTACCCGGTTCACAAGAGTTCAAATGACGTCGGTGAGCGCCTGAAGTGAACCGACGAACTACGTGAGCCAACAACGAGGATACGGATTGACCGAAAACCCCACGACCACCGCAATTAGGCCAACGCCTGCCGTGTCCCGATCATTCTATTGATAATCTAACCATCGGGATCAACAGAGCTCGCCGTCAGAATTCCAACGCATCCGAAAGCACTCAAATCCGAGTTCGGATGAGAAATCAACGACGGGACAACGGCGGGACAACGGCGGGACAACAGCAGAGCCTCGGACCAGACTGAGACACCCAGGGGCATCCCGGCGAGGTCGAAACACCCGAGGGGTGTCTTGGCAAAGCCAAGACACCCCAGGGGTGTCTTGGCAAAGCCAAGACACCCCAGGGGTGTCTCGGCCATGACTGAAGACACCCCCAAGGGGGTGTCCTCAAATCAGCCCCCCCTCTCCTTGTTTGCCTATAAATAGGCCCCTAAGGCCTCTCTTTCAAGGGGCTCCCAATTCAAGGCTGAATTATCTTAGCCAAGGATTGCTCTTGTGTGAAGCAGCGAAGCCCTGCCGGAGTGAGGAGTCGGGGTTTTCAAAAGAGAGCGGCGAAGCCCTGCCGGATCGAGGAGCAAGAGATCTTCATCAACTTCTTCTTCATTCCCCCTTCTTTTCCTTAGTGTTGCTCTTTAGCGGTGACACTAAGAAGAGCTATTATCTCGTTTTAGCCGAGATATACGCTTATAACTTCTAGATCTCTCGCGGATCGACGAAGTTCTGTTTCTAAATCCCACGCGGATAGACGAAACTCTGCCGGATTTTACCGGAACGGATCTGAAGAGTCGGCGGTCCACGGATATCAACATCCCCGTCACAGGCCAACAACCCACGCAAACGAGACCGCACCAAAACGGGATCTCGTGTTTATTTTCTGAAAAGCTATAATATCCTTTTGTTTTCATTTTATTCTGTTGTAACGCTTGAAGTTATAACAGATCTCAAAAAGAGAAAAGCAATGAAAACAGCAACTTTTCACGAAAACAATGCGATGGGATCAGGGTATTGATTTATTGGAGACTAGAGTTATCTCAGAGTATCAGGATATCTTTCAGGACATGCCTGGATTACCTCCTGTGTGAGAGGTTGAGTTCTGTATTGAGTTGTAGCCAGGCACAGCCCCGATATCCCACGCACCCTATCGCATGGCACCAGCTGAGATGAGGGAGCTTCAGACTCAGTTGGACGAGTTGTTAGCTCAGGGTTTTATTCATCAGAGTCATTCTCCATGGGGAGTGCCAGTTCTCTTCGTGAAGAAGAAGGACGGCAGTATGCGTTTGTGTTTTGATTATAAAGAGTTGAACAAGGTCACTATCCGGAATAGGTACCAATTACCTAGGATTTATGACTTGTTCGATCAGCTGCGCGAAGCGCATGTTTCTCGAAGGCTGATCTTCATTTTGGGTTATTGTAGTTGCGAGTTCGGGAGAGGGATTTTTCCAAAGCCGTGTTTTCCTGATTCGATATGAATCTTTTGAGTTTCTGGTCATACCATTTAGGTTGACCAATGCACCCGCTGTATTCATAGATTTGATGAACCGGGTTTTCTATCCCTTCTTGGATCAGTTCGTGATAGTTTTTTTATCGACGACATCCTTATTTATTCAAGCTCAGAGGTAGAGCATGAGCAGCATCTCCAGTCAGCTTTGCAGACTCTACAGGAGCATCAGTTATATGTCAAGTTTAGCGAATGTGAGTTTTGACTTTCAGAAATCAGATTTCTCGGTCACGTCATTAGCAGAAAGGGCATAGCAATAGATCCGTCTAAGATTTCAGCAGTTCTTGATTTGGAATCCGCCGAAGAAGGAGATAGAGATTCATAGCTTTTTGGGTTTAGCCGGCTATTATTGGAAGTTTATCTAGGACTTCTCGAAGATTTTGACATCACTTACACGCTTTACGAAGAAGTGTGTATAGTTTATTTAGAGCATGGAGTACCAGAAGGCCTTTGATTCCTTGAAGGCTAAATTGTCTACAGCGCTAGTTTTAACTATTCTGAGCAACGACAGGACATTTGTGGTCTACACAAATGCAGACTCAGAGAGTAGTAACAAATGTCTCGTAGCAATTGAGAGTACATGAGCAGATCTATTTCCACTTATAACTTGGAGTTAGCAGCAGTGGTATTTGCACTGAAGTCATGGAGACTTTACTTATATGGAGTACAGCTTGAATTATTCACAGACATCAGAGTCTTAAGTATCTTTTCTCTCAGAAGGAACTCAACCAGAGACAAAGGAGGTGAATTGAGTTTATCAAGGACTACGAGTCTGCGATTCAGTATCATCTGAGGAAGGAAAATATCGTAGCAGATGACTTGAGTAAGAAATGTCAACATCGGGTTTCGGCTTAGAGGTGCTCGTTATATTAAGATATTCTCACCCTTAGCCAGTGTGATTTTAGACATGAGATTGGTAGAACCTGTGCATTGTAGGGAGCTGTGTCAGTGCAGCCAGCTTGGAGTGTCAGAGTTGTCAGAACTCAGTTAGAAAACTATTGAATTCAGATCCAAAAGGAGGAAATTTACAAAGAGCCTAAGACTGATTGGACCGTTGGAGCAGATGAAAGTCTACAGATGAAGGACATGTTGGTTATGCCAGCCAATGCAGAGCTTAAGAGGGAGTCGCTAGATGAAGCACATCGTACTCGGTACACAGTGCATCCAGAGACCCCTAAGATGTAAAAGGACCTAAAGAGACACTCTTGGATGGAATGATATGCGTAGGAAGATTTCAGGGTATGTAGCTAAGTATCTTACCTGTCAGAGAGTAAAGGCAGAACATCAGAGACCGACAGGAACACATCAGCCTTTACCCATTTCGGAGTAGAAGTGGGCGGACATTTCTATGGACTTTATTGTAGGGTTATCGAAGTCGAAGAAAGAGAATAATTCAGTTTGGGGTGATAGTTGATAGACTGATAAAGTCAGCACATTTTATTCTAAGGAGGATATTTATTCAGGAGACTATTCAACTTCGTGGAGTTCCAGATACGACAGTATCAAATTGAGACGGATTGTCAAACAGAGAGAGTAAATCAGATGTTAGAAAACAAATTGCGGGCTTGTGTTATTTGATTTTCAAGGTAGCTGGGAGGATCATATTTCATTGACAGAGTTCGTTTAGAACAATAATTATCAAGTGACAATCGGTATGACCCCGTATGAAGTATCATACGGGAGGCCTTACAGATCGCCTATATGTTGGGTAGAGCCGGAGAAGAGTTTAATACTTGGGCCAGAGCTTATGAGATAGATTACTGAGGAAGTAACATTGACCAGAGATCGGATTCTAGCCGTTTAATGTCGGCAAAAGAGCTACGCTAATAAGAGATGAAAACCCTTGGAGTTTCAGATTGGAGATTCGATTAGGCTGAAGGTATCACATGTGAAAGGTGTTTGGCAATTCGGGAGATAGGAAAAGTTTACGCCAAGATACATTGGACCATATCAGATTTTGGAGAGCATTGAAGCTGTGTCATACAGACTAGATCTTCCAGCATCGATGTCTAGTATACACAATGCATTTCATGTTTCTATGCTTAGGAAGCACTTTCATGATATAGAGCAGCAGCGAATGATGAACGCACTGAAGATTTAGCTTTAGAATGATCTGACTATGATTGAAATCCAAGTTTGTATGCTTGCTAGGGAAGATAAGAAATTTAGAAACAAGATGTTTTTCCTTTGTGGCAATTCAGCGAAACCGGAAAGGAGTTGAGGAGGTTCTTGGGAGCACGAGGAGGGAATACATCACGACTACCCACACCTGTTTGATCTAGTAAATTAAATTTTTGTATGACATGTTTATGATTTATGGTTGCATGTATGGCGATGTTTATACTTAACACTAAAATGAGAGTATTACCACTTATCTCCTAAGTACTTGGAACATATGGTATATATATGAGGGGTTCCTTGTTTGGATTTTTTACTCGATGTACTTGTTTCATTTAGTTAGGTGTTAAGTGGGGGGTATTTACATTTTAGATGGTTAAGTGTAGACATCGAAGATGATTTTTAGGAGCACAAATATGTTATGTCGCGCGACTTCCTGCACCTATTGAGGAAGTGGATTGATTTATGTGTGTGATTATTTTTGTGGTTATATTTAGATTTAACGTTAGAATGAGGATATTTCCGCTTAATTCTTAATCTTTTGGAACACATGATATATATATGGGGGTTCCTTGTTTGGATTTTTCGCCCGACGTACTAGATCCATTCGATTAAGCGTTGAGTGGGAATATAGTCATCATGGATTGTTAAATATAAATATCCCTATATGCTTATCAAGAGTAAATATTCTGAGATGTTTATGTTTGCGGGTTAAATTAGACTATCTACGTGCTATTCTAGTATTATTATTTGCTTAAGTATGATTTCTGAATTTCGAGGACGAAATTCTTTTAAGGAGGGAAGAATGTAAAACCCTAAAAAAATTTGAATATTTTGTGATAAATTATAATAAATATGTTATATATTTATAAATAATATATTATGATATTTGAGTATGCTAGGAATTGGATTGAGGTCAATTCAATGTATATATGTATATATAAGAGCAAATGCACAATTCATGCTCGATGTATAAATCTGGAAATTTATGATCAGCATAGATATTTTATATTTTTTTCTTACAGATTTAATTGGAATTTGGAAAAACTTAAAAAATAAAATTAATAGGTATCTTCATGAGCTTTACAACAAGTCTTAGATCACCTTATTCCAAGATCTTACGAGAAAGTTATGGTCAAAATACTAAGGTCATTTTCCTAGTCAGATTAGGATTCCTGGTTCGGGTCAAACGGGTTTATTTCGGGTTTGCATATACATAAACATGTGTTTTCACCTAAATTAACATCCTTACATCAGAGTTTCAAACCCTAGCAACCCCTCTTCCTCTTTCTGAATCCCTAGCCCTAAAGTTGAGAATTTTGAGAGCTTTGTGAAGCAAATATCAACACGAGGGCGAGATCATTAACGTGTAGCAAGGGGTAAACGGCTTGGTTGTACTTTTTTTTGGTTTTTGGTTATTTCAGAGGCTTAGAACAACATCTAAGGCACGATTATCTGCACCCAAAGCCTTTCCCATAGTTAAATAACTAGTTAGATGTTTAATATGATGTTGAATATGTGTTTTCATGCTTGAATCTTAACATGATGTGATAAAATTTAAAATTTTGATGTTAAAACTTAAACCAATGCTAGATTAGTAATTTTTTTCTTGCTGTTTATGATAGTATCATGATCATGATCATTAGGGTTTTTCATAATTTCATTTATATATGAGAAATTTAAGTGATGTACTAAATAAATATTTTCTGCAGAAAACTGTAGCAATTGTATCATGTTTAACTGAGATTTAAGAATAGAAAATAAACTCCAAATTTAACCAAACTAGTTTTAAATGAAAGATATATGTATCTAGTTTCTAAAACATAAGACTAATCTTAAAAATCATTTGTATAGAGAAAGATATAATCTTTTTACTAACAACATGTCCTGCAGAAAAACGGCTGCACATATCTAATATTTAACTAAAGATTTGGGATAACAAATGAACTTCAAACTGAACCAAACATATGTCATTTGAAAGATATAAGAATCTAGTTTTCAAAACAAAAAACAATTTGTAAAAATAATTTTCCTAGAGAAAGATATGCCTGTTTTACTAATAGATGTCACGTTTGTTTTTCCTGCTCGTTTTGTGGAGCCGTGTTCCGCCGTTTTGAGGTGCGTTCGCGGAGTTTTGAGCCGCATGATGTTCTACGTATAGTCATGAATATATTATGTTATATATTTAAAAATCCTAAGGAATTATGATAAATTTTGATTTGATCATATTTGAATTAGATATAGTTCATATACATGTTGGATGTCGTTGATGAGCACAGCTTAGTACTATATGGGATAGCGTGTCGACACACCAGATATACACAGTTTATACATGAGGTAACTATCATTGATGAGCATAGCTCAGTATTATATGGGATATTGCATCGACATGTCAGAGGTACAATGATTTATATGAGGTGTATATCGTTAATGAGCTCAGTTCAGTACTACATGAGGTAGTGCGTCGATATTCCATATGTACAGGCCATTGAGTCGGATTTTAAGAGGCTTGATCTAGCCGTCCGTCTCGCACTAGAGTGCGATGAGGCTCGTGAACTGTATTTCTATGATGCCTATTTGGTAGTCCATCCCGTACTCATGTTATGCACTGAGATCGCGATGAGACTAATGAGCCGTGTACACAGTTCAGGATACCTATAGGGTAGTTCGTCGCACTGAGACAATTATTTGATAGCCTAAGTATGACATATGCCGATTATAAATACGACCTATCAGTGAACTATATAACTGAGATACATTACTTTTGAAAGTATACAAAATTATGTGTTAGTATTTTATTCTATCTCTCCAGTGATTGTAAAAGATATTATAAATACGATGTGTTGATATCTTATTTCTTTTACTGTCTATTTTTTTCTTAGTTGGGATCAATGATTAGAGATTCGCAATTTGAGACCTATGGTATATACATGAGGGTTTCCTTGTTTGGATTATTTCACTCGACGTACCAGTTTCGTGTTATGGTTCTCTAATTATTGGTTTCATTAGATTGTTTATTCTTATTTCGGTATTAATGTTTAGATGTTTACGATTCGGGACATATGGTATATACATGAGGGTTTCCTTGTTTGGATTATTTCGCTCGACGTACTATGTCTCGTTTTGTAGATGTCTGAATATTAATTCCGCTAGATACGGGGAAAATGATATAGGTAGACTATGCTTAATAGATAGAGCCTCCACTCCATCCTAGCGGCCCTTCCCCTGGGGGCGGATGGGGGTAATCTTGCTGTAGCGCTCTGACACTCTTGTTGTTATTTCTTTTTCTTTTAAAAATACCCTTTCAGGTAGCTCTGAGTTCCGGAGAGCCGCAGGGTGACGGAGTTCTGGCATATTCGCCATCGCGTATTTTTTACTTGTAGAGACTCCACTGTAGTTTTAAAATTTTATTCAGACTTAGAGTTTATTTCCATTTTGTAAAGGCAATGCGCCTTAGTTCGACTTTTTGTTTTGATTCATGCTAAGACATCGTATGTTATTGCAGACTCTAAATGTATTTCAGTTTATTTTTAGTTGAGACATGACCTTTATTTATGAGATATCATCTTCTTTATCATGTCTATTATTGTCGTTCTACTTCTTTGCATGTTTTGTGCCTATGCTTTATTTAAACCCACTAGAAGATATTACTGTGATTGGTGAAACTTGTTGTTGTACAGTGTGGGTGCATGGCAGGTTTGACATCTCTGGGTTCACCTTGGACTGCAGCCATGAGTTAAAACAGGGGTGTCACATATAGGCTACTCGGCTTTATCCCGGGCTTTAATAAAAGGTTAGAAAATTAGAAAGTTTGAGTCTTTTGAGCTTTTATTCGTCATTTCTTTATTAACCTACAAATTAAGATAAAAAAAATTATTAGTAGTATATTTATTCATGTAAAATATAATGAGGATATAAAATTGTAATAAAAATGTGATTATCAATAATTATCGATTTTCTAGCTTATGCTAATTTGTCCAGTTGGTCTATGAAGGGTAAGTATTCTTATCCAGTATGTGGTGCAAAATTCAAAGCCCCTCAATTAACACATAGCCGAAAAGAGTTGTTATTGGTTTAATCGAAGGTTGTTGCTATTGAGGCATAAATACTAAAAATTTCCTACTAAGTTTGATGGCAAAGTTGAGTCAAGAAAAAAACTGCACCAATTGATCGGAGTTGAGATTGTAAAGTTGCTTGAGGAGTTTCCAAAAGTAAGGTTTGGAAAAAATCGATATTCTAAGTATGACTTACTCGAAGTAAGAAATTCCTTAAAGGATAAAAAGATATTGAAACGTAAGACAATGGTACAAAGAGTACATAATGAAAATGAAGCTAAAAAATTATGTAGAGAATGGACTAAATTCGGTATCTTTTTCCAGCTACCTTACTAGCAAAAGCTTAAAATTTGCACAACTTAGACGTCATGTATATTGAGAAAAATATTTGTGACAACATAGTGTCAACCCTCTGATAAGATGCCAACAATTCGAAAAACAACCTACGAGCTCAGCATGGCTTGAATACATTGAATATTTGAAATGATTTGCAAGCACAAGATGTTGGTTTTAAAAAATTGAAGTTGTCTCCATCTTGTGTTACAATGTCGATAGAGCAGATGCAAAGGTTTTGTGAGATCCTCAAATCAATAAAGTAGTAGGATGGATACTCCACTAACATATTAAATAATGTCCAGGTATAAGAAAGGAAAATTTTAGGGTTAAAGACTCATGATTACCATGTCCTTCTTTATCAATTGATCCCGGTTGCATTGTGGAACAATATAGAGAAAGAAGTGTCGAATATTATTATTAAGCATTATGGATTCTTTAGAAAATTATGCTCTCAACACTAGTTAAAAAATGAACAAATTAGACGGAGCAAACTAGACAGAATTATTTTTCGTCTAGTTTTAGGCAAACTACATGAAAAAAATATCGTCTAGTTTGCTCCGTCTAGTTTGAGGCATCTAGACAGAAATTTCCGTGTAGATTGCCAAATTAGATGGGGCTATTTTTTTAATTTTCACTCATCGTAGGCGGAATTTTTGTCTAGGATGCAACTTAGATGGAAATTCTGTCTAGATTGCTGAGAAAAAAAATACAAAACTATAATCTTTCCCCAAACCCCCGCCGCCCCATCTCTCCTTTTCATTCTATCACGATTTCCACACCCTCCTACAAAAAAAACCCCTAAATCCCTCCCACCACCCTGTCTCCCCTCTCCCCTTTGTGCTTCGTCGGCCCCCTCTGCTACCCTGCGTCCTCCTCGTCCTACCACGCTGCCACCCTCTCTCATCTCGCCCGTCGCCCCCCCGCCCCAGCCCTCGTAAGCTTTGTTCCCCGCCACCCCGCCACCCTCTCCCCCTCTCCCTCTTCCTCTATTCGTCACCCCTGTCCCTCAATTAAAAACCCTAAAGTCCTAACTTCCCCCCTCACGTGTCATTCCCGCACCCTCTTTCTCAGCCAGACCGCGACCACCGCACAACACGCCCATCGTATTTGGATCTTATCGTCTCTCATCTCCTTAAAAGGTATGATTTTCATAAAAAATTAAAATTGTTAAATTTTATATCGTTTATTGCTGAATTTAGCTTGAAAGCCCTAAATTATGATTCAAAAATAAGCGAGTTTGAATATTGTAACCCTACTTGGAAAATTTTTAGTTATATATTAACCCTAACTCAACTACATTTTAATCCATTTGAACAACACAAGTAATCATAAATCTAATTAAACACTTGTGAACTATTAACCCTAATTGAACACCCGATTTACACTAAGTTTCGTTCGTGCTATAAGTATGTGTGCTTATGTAAGTTTGTGATATGAAAATATGTGAAATAAAAATTTTTCAAAAGATAGAGTGATATATAACATATTATAATTTTTAATAATATGTTATATATCCAATTTAGGTGAGTGAAAAAATAACGTTATCCCTAGACTTTCGTCCAATAGTTACATACAAATCTTTAGACCTAAAATATAAGATAGACGACTCATATTTGGATAGGAGACAAAGTTTTCTCTCAGAAATGATTGTTTACTTTATATTATACGAATAAAGAATTGGTATTGAAATTCGTAATTACTGAATCTGTCCTTCTCGGACGGGTTAGGAATATAGTAGTACATACATCCAACTTAGTATACTTTGTATGTTTTTATTTCTTAAAAGTTTTGACTGCACGTATTCATTGTTCTCCATGTACAATAAGCGTATGTTGTTTTACATTTCGGGCTATTGCCAATACGCATAATAACATCCGCACAGTGTACAGGGAGAATAGCTGGTAGGTGCTGCCAAAAGTTTCAAGAAATAAAAACATACAAATTATACGAAGTTGGATGTAAGTGCTACTATATTCTTAATGGATAGAAGCCTTCCTAAGACAGCCACTAGAGTGGTGTAATTTGTTTCTATGTACGTTTTAGATATATTTTATGCAGAAAAATATTTTTATTGTTAAATAATATATGTATGTATGTATGATGTGTGTTGTATGTATATTGTCATGAAGAGTCATGAATTTACTAGTAGTAGTGAGATTAATCGTAGTTAATAATTATATATAATGTATAGATGAGGATAATTCCTGACAAATCACGGATAGATATTCCATGGCTTGAAAGATTTCATGACACGCGATATAAGGAGGGATGTGACGCCTTCATGCAGTAAGCCGAAATAAACCCGGGAAATTTAAGTAGTTGTACTATGTATCGTCCCTGTTGTAGGTGTAGGAATATAAAGGTGCAGAATAGAAATGATATACGGATCCACCTAATAAAATCGGGTTTTGATAAAAAATATAAATATTGGTCATATCATGGAGAAGGCTGTACTGAAGATGAGGATCCAAATGTGTGTGTTGGTACGTCCGATGGCTTACGAATAGAAGACACTAAAATAATGTTGAATGATATTTTTTTTCTCATCTAACGGATGACAATGTTGAGGCTGATATCGAAGATAAAAGTGAAGATGATATCGAAGATGATGGTGAAGAGGTCGGAGATGTCGAAGGTGCAGAAAATATTGAAGATATACATTCCTCAGTAGATATAAAGTGAATAATGGATCTACTAGAAGATAGTGAAAAGGACTTATATGAGGGTTGTACTGAGTACTCCATATTTTTATTTATGCTGAAACTCCTACATATTAAGACACTTAGCGGAATGTCTGATAATTATTTTGCAATACTTCTTGATTTGCTTCGGACGGTAATTCCTGGTGGATAGATTAGCATACCCCAAACAACTTAGCAAGCTGAGAAGATTGTCTCCGCTCTGGGTCTTGATTATAATAGGATTGATGCATGTCCAAATAATTGTATCCTATACCACAAAGTCAATAAAGACCTTCAAGAGTGTCCGACATGTGGAGTTTCTAGGTTGAAGCAACGCACAAACTCTTCAACAAAAAGTACAACAGAGACACATATGACACATAAGAAAATTCCAGCAAATGTGCTTCGTCATTTTCCATAGGACAATTGTACATGAACAAGGACATGACAAAGAACATGAGGTGGCACAAGGAAGATCAAGTAGATGATGGTAAATTGAGATAACCTGCTGATGCTCTAGCTTAGAAGCATGTTAATAAAATTTATCCTTATTTTGCCGATGATTATAGAAATGTTAGATTGGGCCTATCTAGCGACATATTCAATTTATTTAGGGTAATGAGTTCTTGCTGGTCTACGTGGCCAGTTGTATTAATTCTATAAAATTTACCCTCATTGCTTTGTATGAAACAACCGTATATTATACTCTCTCATTCTTGATACCTAGTAAGAACGCACTGGGTAATGATATTGACGTCTATTTAGAGCCGTTAATTGATGAGCTAAAACAATTATGATTTGAGGGTATATTGATGTATGATGCCCATCTTAAAGAGTCATTTAGATTACACACTATTCTTTTGTGGACGATTAATAATTTTTCAGTTTATGCTAATCTGTTCGGTTGGTCTACAAAGGGCAAGTGTGCTTGTCCTGTATGTGGTCCGGAATTTGAAGCTCTTTAATTACCGTATAGCCAAAAGAGTTGTTATTAGTTTAATCGCAGGTGGTTGCCCTTAAGTCATAAGTATAGAAAATTGTCCACTATGTTTAATAGCACAATTAAGAAGAGAATGAAGCCGCATCAGCTGACATGAGTTGAGATCGTAAAATTACTTGAGGGGTATCCAAAAGTTAGGTTTGGAAAAAATCGTTGTTCTAAATATGACCCGCTCGGAGTAAGAGATTCCTTAAAGATAAAAAAGTCATTGAAACGTAAGCGAATGGTCCAAAAAATGCAAGTTGAGAATGAAGCCAAAAAATTACCTAGAAGATGGACTAACTTCAGTATCTTCTTTCAGCTACCTTACTGGCAAAATCTTAAAGTCTGACACAACTTAGATGTCATGCATATTGAGAAAAATATCTATGATAATATAGTGTAAACTCTCCTACAAGATGCAAACAAGTTGAAGGACGACCTACGGGCTCACCAAGACCTGACTGCTTTGAATATCTAGAATGATTTGCAAGCACAAGATGTTGGTCTTAAAAAATTAAAGTTGCCTCCATCTCGTGTTACAATGTCAAATGAGCAGATGTAGAAATTTTATGAAATTCTCAAACCGACAACGTCGTCGGATGGTTACTCTGCTAACATATCAAATAATGTCCAGGTGTAAGAGAGAAAACTCTTAGGTTTGAAGATCCATGATTACCACGTCCTTCTTGATCAATTGCTCCCGGTTGCACTAAGTAACAATATGAAGAAAGAAGAGTCGAAGAGTATTATTGAGTACCGTGGATTCTTCAGAAAATTATGCTCTAAAGTCATAGATGTGGATGAATTTAAAAAACTTGAAGCCGAGGTCTGAGTTACTCTATACCATATGGAAGTAATATTTCCTCCTCCATTTTTACAATTATGGTCAATCTTACCAAACATCTTGTAAGAGAGGCTAGAATCGCACATCCTGTTACTTATCGTTGGATGTATCCGATTGAAAGGTTTGGGTTTTCGTTACCTTCATTAATTATTTATGCATTTCTTATATTGCCTTTATAATAATCACTTCTTTTTATATTTTTAAGATACTTAGGCTCTATGAAACACAATGTTCACAATCGAGCTCGTCCGGAGGACTCAATAGCTGAAGGATATGTGACCAACGAATGCTTTATGTTTGCATCATGTTATATGCATAAGAAGAAAACCACATATCAAGCACCAGCTAAGGAGAACAAGCGTGAAAAATATCCAAGATCTCTCTTAGATCAAATAAAATCTTGATATATTCTAAGACTGTCGAAGGTAACAAATAAAATTAGTAATATAGATGATGCATGTTCATTTCACATTTAGTTTATTAATATAATCTTATATATTGTTCATATAGGCGACATATGGAGAAGCTTAAGAATGAAATAACTAGTAGGAATGCAACAGATAATATTCAGAAAAACATAAGAAAGAATTTTTAGATTGGTTCAGAATTGATGTAAGTGTTTTACAATTAAAATTTAAACTTTCATAATATAACTTTAAGTTAATCTTGTTCTAAATATTCTCATATTGTTTGGGTTAGGTTAAAAAATCACTTCTTGATGGCACTACATACCAGATGAAATTATTATTCATGCACAACGTCTTTATTAAGACGTTATAATGATAGGAGGGTAATCCAGAATGGTGGGGGTCTTGGGTTGTTTTGCTCAAGAATGTTATTTAAGTATAAGAGATCAGTGTTCGCGTGGAAAATTGTGTTCTTCTTCATTGATGATCCCATTACAACTTTGGTAATAACTTTATGCGTTTACAAAGTTCCGGCCTTTTTGTAGGATCCGGTTA
>BQKN01057824.1:0-21767 GCA_022839385.1 Asparagus kiusianus | reverse complement strand
GAGAGAGAGAGAGAGAGAGAGAGAGAGAGAGAGAGAGAGAGAGAGAGAGAGAACCCTAATTTTTGTTGTGAGGAAAAAAGGGATTTTCGGTTCAGTTGGGAAGAAGAAAGAGGGACGGGCAAAAAGGGAATTTGTGAGGGAGCAGTTGCCTTAGACGTGGGAGTTAAAAATGGACGATTGTGGGGAATTGATAGGATAATACGTGGATTAGAAACTTTACTGTTCATTCTAGCTTTTTTGTTGCGCTCCTTTAGTAGTAAAGAAGTAGATACTTTTTGATTTGCTATTGGAATGCAAATAGCGGCGCGCAAATGGTCGGTTCAATCTATTTTTGTAAATTTTGTCAAAACCGAACCTGACACTTCTATGTTTGAAAGAGAACTAAAGCGATTTCAAAATTCATTCGGTCAATCCGGTTCGGTCTATTTGGTTTTGGACTTGGTTTTAATAAAAAAGATTTTGATGAAAAAAATATGCACATCAAGAAATTAGAGAAGAAAAACATGAATTAAAGGATCAACAATAAAGAAGGATGCAAATTATTTGAAACAATAAACAATTTAAGGAAAAAGAGAAACAAATTTGTGGATTAATGAAAAGAAAGAAAAATATGTGTTAGACAATTGAGAGAGTGGTCGGTTCTGTTTATTCAAGTTGAAATTTTCTCACATTGAACCGATCAAAACATATTTCAAAACTGAGTTGAATCAATAAAGCTTGCTCCATTTGGCCAGTTTAATCAATTGAACTGATTCATGCATTTGGTCAGTTTAATCAATTGAACTGATTCATGCTCGCCCCTATTAAAAGTCAGAGATGATTTTGCCTCTCTTATTCCTCACTCAAATTCTCATGAAATTTATTTATTTATTCTAAGAGTTCACCCCAATTAGGTTGTGGAACTGTTAGTCCATCCCTGAATTTGCTTCACAGTTTTAATGAATTGTATTCTATTTTATTTAATTTACTCAGAGAGATTAGATCCAATTCCTTATGAGCATTACAATTAAAGAAGATGCTAACATGTATTAGTATACTCTCAGTGAACACAACAAATAAAAAAAAATCATCAATTTACTCATTCAAGTCAAAGAATTCACGACTATATTTGGGTAGAAACGATTGTGCATACCTTCAACTACATCCTAATTCCTTTATTAAATAAAAAAAACTATATCCAAATTCCAATTTACTCGTTGGATTGCATGTTGTTATAATTCTAAAAGGTTATATCAAAGGCAAAATCATACTCCTTAAAGCACGAATTCGGAAAAATCTTTCGGTAGACAAAAATACTCTTGAAATTTAAATACTAATCCATTAAGTAAGAGTAAGTTAATAAATTGATGAATTCTTATTGGATATACATAGTATGAAGATAATGATATATTTTAATCGAAATATAAACCTTAATAAAATTATTAAATGCCAACTTTACAAATGTATACAAGATGAGCGTATATGCAAAAACCAAACAAATCAATGAGACAAATAATGTCTTCCCCAAAGGTCGAACCTAGGAACATCGTAGACCTACAAATGTACATAATAGGGATGGGATATTTACAAAATCCACCAAACAAATTAAAGAGACAAGAGTCGTTCTTAAAATTATAAAAAAGAAAAATTAAAATAAATGGCTACGATCTGAGGACAAAACATGACGATCTCTCACCAACTAAACTTCAAGTAGTTCACGATATTGCATGATTAGTTTCAAAGTTTAATTATACTATTATTATTTAAATAGAACTCTATTTATAATTGTTATTTTCTCACATACAATATCACATGCCAATATATATAAGCCAAGAAATTATAATAATTTTTGTAGCATTTTCATCTCTTTCTATAGATATGTGCCTTTATTATTTTCTTCTTGTTAGATTAGATTAGATTATTTTAAAGTAATTAATTATATTGTGTATTTAATCTTTTTATATTAAGAAATAACAATAATTTTCACAACACTTTCATCTAATTTCTTCTTATTAGATTAGATTAGATTATTTTAAAGTAATTAATTATATCGTATGTTTGATCTTTTTTATATCAAAAATTACAACAATTTTCGTAACACTTTAATCTCCTTCAACAAGTATGTACCTTTATTATTTTCTTCTTATTAGATTAGATTGTTTAAAAATTATGAATTATGAAATTGTAATACTTTTTACATCACTTTCATCTATTTTCTTCTTATTAGATTATATCAAATTATTTTAAAGTAATTAATTATATTGTATATTTAATCTTTTTTTAGATCATAAAGTTTAATTATACTAATATTATTTAAATAGATACTATTTGTATAAAAGTCAAAGAGAATCTGACACGTATTTTAGATCTCAATGCCAATTGTAATACTTATATATTAGTGTTGGTTAAAATAAATTTCATGCATGGGCTAAACTTATACGATCCTATTTTGACCAGATTAGATAATTTATTTTTTTTCACCCAAACTCTTTCACAAAGCCGAAAGAGAATAGTAATGTTATAGCTATATATATCCACATGACTACATATATCTTGAAAATGAACGAAGAAAACCACACAAACAAAAACCATATTAATTACCCCAACACACTCATTGTTTTCAAAATCACATTTCTCCATCTCCAACTATAATATATCCACATATTCAAATTAAGTTTTTGGAGTTTCCCCCTCACCAACTATATCATTGATCAATCCTCCTTTTTTCTTTGTACTTAAATTGTATAACATTCATTGCGATGAGGACTCACCTGGGTCCTCTATCTGCCTTGAACGTCCAATGAAAAACAATGTACTATGCCTTGTAGTTAGTTAATAATGAGATCATGTCATTATAAACAAATTAAGTAAAAATTAATAATTCTGAAGAATGTACTGCGTTCTCCTAGCTTTTCACAGCAAACTTGTTAGTTCTTTATTCCTGATCCCAAAAGATTTTCAAAATTAATCTTAAGGGTTGCTTGCATTAAAAAAGTTCTGTTAGAGGGCCCATACAGTCTGTTTTATAGTTTAAGATTGTCAACACATTTTGTCTCTAATGCATATCAATTATGAGTAATAATATAATTTGATTGATCTAAGTATATCCTAATATATTTTTGGACTATTGTCTTATCTGTTCGCGGGAAAATTCGTTGCTTTCTTCTTCATTGATTCCATTGCACTCTCAATAACTGTTTTTCGGTTACAAAGATCCGGTCTTTTTATAAGATCCGGTTACAACGAAGATCAAATAAAAGAAATAAAAATTACAACTTTTCTCTTGTTTGTCGAACAAATCACGAGCTCCTGTTTTACGGTCGCTCGCTTGCGTGGGTTCTTCGCCTGAGCCGGGGTTTATCCGTGGACCACCGCGTGATCTAGATCCGGTCGGATCTACGCAGTACGACGGGTATTATTTCACGAAGGAAATAATAGCCGGGGGATTATTTCACCAAGAAAATAATCGCCCAAATCTCGGGATCAAAGACCAAGCTTTGATCCGGAGTACGCCTGCGTAGATCTGAGATCCGGTCCTCTCGAACTCTTGCCTTATTTGGCATTGACGATCGCCGAGCACCAGATCTGGATGAGCGAGTCCTCGAAGTCCCAAAGCTTGGATCTTTTTTTTATATCTGAGTCTTGAATCCAGCAGAGCTTCGCCTCCAAAAAATCCAACCCCTCAACAAATGAACCAAGCCCTCTATTTATAGGCAACCAGATCTGTGCATCTGGGCCGGCCACCTCAAGGTGGCTCGGCATTGGCCGAGCCACCTTGAGGTGGCTCGGCCACCGAGCCACCTCAGGGTGGCTCGGCCTTGGCCGAGCCACCTAGAGGTGGCTCGGTTTTGGCCGAGCCCCTCTGGGTGTTAGTTTCGCCGTTTTCCGTCGTTGTGTCCGTTTTGTGGTTGATTTGTTCGGACTTGATTCGTTGACCTGATTTGGCAGTAAATCCGGTTCCTGATTTGGCAGTAAATCCACTTTTGAATTTGAGTCCGAAACTGATCTTAAATCGATCGTGATTCGTTCGAGTCCGCTCTTGGTTGGATGACTCGTTGATTCTTCAACCATTAGCTTGATTCCGCACGCGAGTGGATTTATTCCGTTGTTTGTGTGCGGTTCGTTAGCCTTGTAGCCTCGTTAATCCGCTTCGTCGCATATCACTTGGCTTCGGTGTTGTGGACTAACGATCGTGTTTGGATACGTTGCCCGATGGTTCGTTTGTCGAATCGACGTCGTCGAGCTGTGTTAAGGAACCTATAGGCAGTTTTATACGCCTACAGATACCCCCTCCAAAGTATTTCAGCCTCGTTCTTTTATAGAAGAGTCTGGAATACTTTGGATATGATTGTCCCATCCTTCAATCGGTTATGACGGGATATTTAGAATGGCTTCTATTCTTGATTCCTTCAGTCCTCCAGGCTATTCAGTGCTTTGTCGAATGTCTGTAAGGGTTTCGGTGCTGCATTTATTGTCTGACCGTCTGTCGGAATTTTGAACTTGAAGTCAATTCTTGATTTCCTGACTTTTTAGCTCGAGTTTGCTGACCATCGATTGTCGGTGTTGAATCTTCATTTACAACGCGTTGTCCGGCGTTTGAGCTTCCTTGTGACGCGTTGTCCGGCGTCTAAACTTCATTGCGACGCGTTGTCTGGCGTCCAAGCTTCCTTGCGACACGTTGTCCGGTGTCCGACACAGTTTATACTCGTACGTCTGCTGGAGTATACACAGTTTAAGCTCTTAAGGAATTGGAGTGTGGCAGATACTTGAGTCACGAGACCAATCCATAGAATTGATGCATCAATGACTCGTATTTATAGAATTTTTGGCAAATTCTCAGCCATCAACGGGTTTGATAAGCCTTTACCGACTACCGTTTGAGTCGGGCTAGCATGCGGATTGTTTAAGTCCGTTCCGTAAGTGACGTTAAGCTAAAAGAGTTAACCCTTTTAGTGCTACGATATTGAATACGTAGACTTCGTCTTTCTCCTGTGAAAAGACTAAACAGCAACGTGTATGAGGCGTTGACTTAGGATTTTTGGCAAATCCTCAGCCTTCAACGGATTTGACGTGCTCTTACCGATTACCGTTTGAATCGGGCTTACATGCGGATTGTTTTAGTCCGTTCCGCATGTGACGTTGTGCTAAAGGAATGAACTCCCTTAGACTTTGTGCTATGATGTTGAATACATAGGCTTTACCATTTGTTACGGGAATTGGTTACCCGGCGACGCGTGTTAGGCGTTGACTTTAGGATTTTTGGCTAACCCCCAGCCTTCAACGGATTTGATTAGCCTTTACCGACTACCGTTTGAGTCGGGCTAGCATGCGGATTATCTAAATCCGTTCTGCATGTAACGTTGTGCTAACAGAATGAACTCCCTTAGACTTTGTGCTATGACTTCGAATACGTAGACTTTGCCATTGTTTGTTGGCCTTCTTGTTTTGATGATGTTTAACAAACAATTTACCACTAATGTTGTTTGTCTAGTATTTGTATTTTCTTATTTATTATAGACAAGCAACGTAGTTGGAGGTTGGATGGATTGAGCCTACACGATCACATCAATAAGGAGGTTGGCGGAATATCGGGTTGAAGCCTTGCAATTCAAAGTTAAAGATCAAGTTCAAGCTTCATCCGCGAGTTTACCAAGAAGAGCTTATTGAAGATCAAATTGCTTGGGTAATGTAGTTTATAGATTTTATATTATGTGTGTTATATACTCTAAGCTCAATATCTATACACACATTTATTGGTTTCTTCGTATATATATATAGTTATATATATATACATAAGTTTTGGTTTTGGTTTCTATGCATATATATATTTATATATATACATACATGTGTTTTGAGTTTTTAAGATTATATATATGAAATTATATATTTCATATTTTCTATTGTGTTTTTGAAAACATTGCATAGAATATGCAATTTTGTGAAAATATTGTATTCTTAGTTTATTGACTTCAATATAAGTTTATACATGTTTTACTAAGTCTATAAAAACATTTTACAAAGTTTCAAAAGTTGGTTTATGTCAAAACATCAAAATTCAAGTATCTCATATTTTCATGTTTTGGACTATTTTGTAAAATGATGATATTTTTCATTTGGGAAGTCCTTTCTGATAACCAGTCACTGTAGCATGTTTATTATCATGTCTACAATCATTCCCCAAAGTTTTATAGTTTTTGGAATTTATTTGATATTTTTTAACAGTGTTTTAAATCAGCATATCGTTTTTTCTGTTGTATCAGTTTTCGGTCGACCGCACCGGTCGACCGACCATTTGAGCTTTCGTCAGCATGCAGCAGAGAGGTGGTCGGTCGACCGGTCCGGTCGACCGAGAGCTTCCTTCGGTCGACCGCACCGGTCGACCGGATAAGTGTTTGCTTGGTTTCTTGTTTTCGACCTGGATAACGGTCGACCGAACTTTCCGTCGGTCGACCGAACTTTTCCATCGGTCGACCGACAGAATTTCTGGTCGACCGACAATCTAGCCGTTGTCTTCTAACGGCTATTTTCTTGAGTTGTTTGCTGGGGTTGTTTTGTTATTTGGCTTGGGGGTTTTGGCTGAGCTTTGAGTGGGTATATATACCTCATTGCTGATGTCTTTTCAAACTAATCAAGAGAGTTTTAAAACAAGTTTAAGAAAGTTTTAATCAAGAGTTTAAGTTTGTTTAAAGTGTGTTTATAAGCTTTTAAGCATTTGAGTGTTTTTGATTTTGTGAATCAATTCCACAAGAGCTTGAGGAGATCATCCTTTGGTGTTTGAGCATTCACTCTTCTCCCTCCATCTCTTGTCATTTATAGAGAAGTTTCCTTAAACTCAATTCTAGCATTTTATAAGTTTTGTTCTTAATTTCATAAGCTAGATTTAATATTGAGTTTATATTGTTTTATCTCTTTGTTCACACACAACCTATTGAGCTTATAGTATTTACATTCATAGTATATTTTGGGTTGTGGGATTTGTGACTTAGAGTTGTGCTTAATTGAGTTCTCACCTTGTTAGAGAGAACAATCATTCATTATATTGTGTTTAATTGAGAGATTCACTTGTAATACACTTGTACACCGAGAGAAGTGTGTGGTGAGAGACGAGGTCGAATCCAAGAGGAGTGACGTCGGTTGACGTGCCTAGGGAGAGGTTGTAACCGAGCACTTGAGGAGGAGGACACGGGCTAGGACCAACACTTAGTGTGCGAGGTGTGATTACATAGTGATTGTATTGTGAGGTGTAAACGTTGTTCGGGTAAACGTAGAAAACCCGGTTGTGATAGTGGAGATCTCCTCAAGGTGAGGAGCGGGGACGTAGGTCGTGGGGACCGAACCTCGTAAACATATCGCTTTGTTTGTGATTGCATTGGCGCACTTGTTTTTCATGTTCATATCTTACATCGCCATTGTGTATTGCTTGTTGATCATCTTGCCCTATCACACTTGTAGTTATTGTTTACCCTTGTGTTAGTTTGCATATCCTTGCACATATCTTATTGTATATCTCTTTGTTAGGATATATCATCTTGTGTTAGTTTTATATCCTTGAACATACATTGCCTATATCTCTTTGTTAGGATATATTACTTTGTGTATATTGCATATTCTTGCTCATAAGTAATTATATATCATCTTGCAAGAATATACTTGTTAATTAATTTTAATTGGCATTTAAATCGGATTAGATTAGCATAAGACCCTAATCACCCCCCCTCTAGGGTCTAACAATTGGTATCAGAGCTTGGTGCTCTTTGATTTAAGGTCTAACCGTCTTGAGTTAAAGATCCAAGTTATATTATTTGTGCTAATCTAGTTTAGAATTAAAATCCGATCATGAGTTGCTAGTGTCCAAATTTGATATCATTGTAAAAGAAAATACTATGCTTAAATAAAACAATGACTTATTAAATTTGGAAAATAAAAAATTGACCTCATCCTTGTCTAGCTTATCTCATGCTAAAGGTAATGCCTTTTTAGAAGTAGAAAGCTTTAGAAATAAAATTGATAATCATACATGTTCTACTTCTAGTTCAAATGCATATGTGCCTAATGATGAGTTGAACATTGTTAAAAATCGCATTTCATCTTTAGATTCAACTCTTAAAATATGCATTGTTAATAATAAGAAACTTATGGACTTATGTGCAAAGTCTCGTGTTAATTCCTTTAAATCCAACACTCACTATGCACATATTTATAGCAAAGTTTACAAGTGTTCAATTTGTGGTCGTAAAGGCCACTTATCTAAATTTTGCTATGATGCACATAAATATAAGAATACTAAAGCTCATTGTGCATCTCATCAAGTTTCTTCATCACATACACATGCACATACTCATCATGTTCATCATAAGCATGCTCATGTGTTTAAATGTGATATTTGTGGTCGTTTTGGTCATTTGGCCAAATATTGTTTTGATTTGAAAAATAAATCTCATTTGCCAAATGTTTCTAGTAGACCACATGTTTATAAATGTAATGTTTGTGGTAGCTTTGGCCATTTAGAAAAGTTTTGTTTTGATAATGTTTTACATTTGCAAAAAGCTTCAAATAATTTACCTTTGTTTGCAAATGTTCCACGTGCACTTTTTAATGGTCAACATAAGCAAATGCTTCCTTTCCATTGTACATATTGCAATCGGAATGGTCATTTGGGTGATTATTGCTATGACCGATCCCGTGCACCACATATGCCCAAGAGGGTTCATAACCCTAGGGCTTTGAGCTTTAATGATAGGGGTCATGTCCCTAAACCTTTTGGTACCAATATTACTTGGATACCAAAACAATTTTGATTTTAAACCAAGAATTTTAATGTTTTATTTTTCTTTTTTCTTGGTTTTGAAAATTATACTTTGAATCTTTTTATGAAAACAAATTTTCATTGATCAAATCTTTTTGTTTTCATGAGTAATTAATTTTGATTTTAATGAGAGGTTTGCATTTATATAACCCTCCGGATTTATTGGGTGTTTATTCCCAAATCATGTTTACCGGATGCTAGAATGATTATATGGGTTGGAACAAGCTTAAGAGCTTGATATATTGTTGCCTCTCTTGAAATTCTTTTGTTAAAGATTTTTGTTTTGATTGATTGCTTTGAATTCATTATATTTCACTTATATGATGATATTTATGTGTTTGTGCTTATGGATCATCTATTCGTGTCTTATAATGTATTCTATGAGTGGTTTGATCAAGTTAAACAAAAAAAGTTTTCTTCTTTGATCAAACATTGCCTTTGGACTCAAATCTTGATTTATGATTTCATTTGAGTGATTTGTTTTTATTCGAAAACTCTTTTTGCATGATTCTCATGTTTCTCTTCTTTTGATTTCATAAATCTACCTTTACAAATGTTTTTATGTTCTTAGATATGATACACTATCTTTCACTTTGATATATTTATATATGTTCTCATTATCTTTTGCATTTGAGTTGTGTTTAGCATTTATGCTTACTCATATATGTATGCGATGATCTTCATCTCATATATTCCATATGGCATTTTGATAGGGGGAGCAATCCCTATGTATTTCTTGTTTCATACTCACCTATGCTTATTGATAGGGGGAGCTTTCGCTCTCTTAATTCTTTTGTCCCCTTTTTGATGTTGTCAAAGGGGGAAAAATATTGTGAGTATATTCGTTCTTGTTTATATGCATGTGAATTTTACATTGTATATTCTTTTCCTTCATGCATATATTTCTTTTTGTAAATTGTTTGTCATCATCAAAAAGGGGGAGATTGTTGGCCTTCTTGTTTTGATGATGTTTAACAAACAATTTACCACTAATGTTGTTTGTCTAGTATTTGTATTTTCTTATTTATTATAGACAAACAACGTAGTTGGAGGTTGGATGGATTGAGCCTACACGATCACATCAATAAGGAGGTTGGCGGAATATCGGGTTGAAGCCTTGCAATTCAAAGTTAAAGATCAAGTTCAAGCTTCATCCGTGAGTTTACCAAGAAGAGCTTATTGAAGATCAAATTGCTTGGGTAATGTAGTTTATAGATTTTATATTATGTGTGTTATATACTCTAAGCTCAATATCTATACACACACATTTATTGGTTTCTTCGTATATATATATAGTTATATATATATACATAAGTTTTGGTTTTGGTTTCTATGCATATATATATTTATATATATACATACATGTGTTTTGAGTTTTTAAGATTATATATATGAAATTATATATTTCATATTTTCTATTGTGTTTTTGAAAACATTGCATAGAATATGTAATTTTGTGAAAATATTGTATTCTTAGTTTATTGACTTCAATATCAGTTTATACATGTTTTACTAAGTCTATAAAAACATTTCACAAAGTTTCAAAAGTTGGTTTATGTCAAAACATCAAAATTCAAGTATCTCATATTTTCATGTTTTGGACTATTTTGTAAAATAATGATATTTTTCATTTGGGAGGTCCTTTTTTGTAAAATAATGATATTTTCATGTTTTGGTCTATAAAAACATTTCACAAAGTTTCAAAAGTTGGTTTATGTCAAAACATCAAAATTCAAGTAGCATGTTTATTATCATGTCTACAATCATTCCCCAAAGTTTTACATTTTTTGGAATTTATTTGATATTTTTTAACAGTGTTTTAAATCAGCATATCGTTTTTTCTGCTGTATCAGTTTTCGGTCGACCGCACCGGTCGACCGACCATTTGAGCTTTCGTCAGCATGCAGCAGAGAGGTGGTCGGTCGACCGGTCCGGTCGACCGAGAGCTTCCTTCGGTCGACCGCACCGGTTGACCGGATAAGTGTTTGCTTGGTTTCTTGTTTTCGACCTGGATAACGGTCGACCGAACTTTCCGTCGGTCGACCGAACTTTTCCATCGGTCGACCGACAGAATTTCCGGTCGACCGACAATCTAGCCGTTGTCTTCTAACGGCTATTTTCTTGAGTTGTTTGCTGGGGTTGTTTTGTCATTTGGCTTGGGGGTTTTGGCTGAGCTTTGAGTGGGTATATATACCCCATTGCTGATGTCTTTTCAAACTAATCAAGAGAGTTTTAAAACAAGTTTAAGAAAGTTTTAATCAAGGGTTTAAGTTTGTTTAAAGTGTGTTTATAAGCTTTTAAGCATTTGAGTGTTTTCGATTTTGTGAATCAATTCCACAAGAGCTTGAGGAGATCATCCTTTGGTGTTTGAGCATTCACTCTTCTCCCTCCATCTCTTGTCATTTATAGAGAAGTTTCCTTAAACTCAATTCTAGCATTTTATAAGTTTTGTTCTTAATTTCATAAGCTAGATTTAATATTGAGTTTATATTGTTTTATCTCTTTGTTCACACACAACCTATTGAGCTTATAGTATTTACATTCATAGTATATTTTGGGTTGTGGGATTTGTGACTTAGAGTTGTGCTTAATTGAGTTCTCACCTTGTTAGAGAGAACAATCATTCATTATATTATGTTTAATTGAGAGATTCACTTGTAATATACTTGTACACCGAGAGAAGTGTGTGGTGAGAGACGGGGTCGAATCCAAGAGGAGTGGCGTCGGTTGACGTGCCTAGGGAGAGGTTGTAACCGAGCACTTGAGGAGGAGGACACGGGCTAGGACCAACACTTAGTGTGTGAGGTGTGATTATATAGTGATTGTATTGTGAGGTGTAAACGTTGTTCGGGTAAACGTAAAAAACCCAGTTGTGATAGTAGAGATCTCCTCGAGGTGAGGAGCGGGGACGTAGGTCGTGGGGACCGAACCTCGTAAACATATCGCTTTGTTTGTGATTGCATTGGCGCACTTGTTTTTCATGTTCATATCTTACATCGCCATTGTGTATTGCTTGTTGATCATCTTGCCCTATCACACTTGTAGTTATTGTTTACCCTTGTGTTAGTTTGCATATCCTTGCACATATCTTATTGTATATCTCTTTGTTAGGATATATCATCTTGTGTTAGTTTTATATCCTTAAACATACATTGCCTATATCTCTTTGTTAGGATATATTACTTTGTGTATATTGCATATTCTTGCTCATAAGTAATTATATATCATCTTGCAAGAATATACTTGTTAATTAATTTTAATTGGCATTTAAATCGGATTAGATTAGCATAAGACCCTAATCACCCCCCTCTAGGGTCTAACATTGTTATGGGGAATAGGCCACCCAGCAACGTGTATTAGACGCTGGCTTATCCTTACTTAGGTTTCAGGATAAGATACCCCAGAATCGAACTCTGGTGTCTTTTTCTACGGAGAAAGACTAAACCGGCGGCGCGTGTTAGGCGTCGGCATATCATTTCTTAGGGTTCAGGATGAAATTCCCCATGCGTGTAAGGCGTGGATTTTGGTGTTATTAATAATTAACAACCTGCCACAATGTTGAATATGTGGACGAGTGTTCTTTTTAACGGTTAAGAACTAACCGACGGCGCGTGTTAGGCGCAGACTTATCCTTGCTTAGGTTTCAGGATAAAATACCCCATGCGTGTAAGGCGTGGATTTTGGTGTTATTAATAACAACCTGCCACAATATTGAATATGTGGGCGAGTATTCTTTTTAACGGTTAAGAACTAACCGGCGGCGCGTGTTAGGCGCAGACTTATCCTTGCTTAGGTTTCAGGATAAAATACCCCAGAATCGAACTCTGGTGTCTTCTTCTACGGAGAAAGACTAAACCGGCAGCGCGTGTTAGGCGCAGACTTATCCCTGCTTAGGATTCGGGATAAACTTCCTAGGATGAATCCTAAATTCTTGGAAAGGGATCCTAAATTCTTGGAAAAGGATTGGTGTGGGAAGGAAGAATTTTATATTCTATTCTCCGAACAAGGAAGAAAGAATTTTATATTCTATTCCTTGATTCTGGAAAGGAAGAATTTTATATTCTATTTCTAGTGCAAGAAAGAAACTAGAAGTGGGATCTCCACTCCGAGAATCCGAAAGATCTAAATAAGCTTATATTTTATAGGATCGGTTATCTAGATGAGTTTTTTCGTTTATCGAAATAGAATTTTAACTTTGGTTATAACCATGAAGAGGTTTAACCAAAGAGAAAGGAGGGGAGTTCTTTCGTTTATCGAAAGGAGGCTCCGAATTAAAAGTGGACCTCTTGTTCATGGAAAGAATCAAGAGGGGAATTTGTTGGTGGCTTGGACCAGAAAGACATTTTTGGTGGACTCACTGTCAATTGAAATTGATCAGTGAGAGATTTTGGTGGTGAAAATGATTTTGGGTTATCCTCTAGACTATTAGGTGTAACATTCTTTGAGGAACTTCCCGATAAATGGGTTATCCTGAATGTACTAGGGATAGTACTTTTTCAGAAACTTCCCATTTATTGGCATTAATTGCCTGACGCCCTCTAGAGAAACGAGGCGATATGCACCGTTTGAGTAGACTGTGTCTATCACAAACGGTCCTTCCCATTTGGGTTCAAATTTACCCTTCTTCTTGGAATTGAGGATTATCGGTCGGCGAGCAGCGAGGACTAGATCTCCTTCTTTGAAGCTTCTCTGTCGGACTTTTTTGTTAAAAGCCCTAGATATTCTGGCTTGATAAAACTCAATGTGTTGTTGAGCTTCCAAGCGCCTTTCATCTAACATTTCGAGTTCTTTGAGACGTTTCTGGTGTTGCTCTTCAGTCGTCATCTCAGTTGCGAGAGCGATCCGAAGGGATGGGATTTGAATCTCCAAAGGCAGCACAGCTTCACATCCGTATACCAACGAATATAGGGTGGCTCCTGTAGGTGTGCATACAGTGGTACGATAAGCCCAGAGTGCTTCGCCAAGTTTATCATCCCAATCTCGTTTATTAGTCTTCACGAGCTTTGACAGGATCTTAATGATCGTCTTGTTAAAAGCCTCAGCTAATCCATTCGCAGCGGGATAATAAGCTATCGACGAAACATCTTGAATCTTGAACTTGTCACAAAACCTGACAAAAGCGTTGCTTATGAACTGTGGACCGTTGTCATGAATGATCCGTCTTGGCACGCCGTGTCGGTATATGACATGATGCTTGATGAAATTGATGACGTTGTTCGTCTTCACTTCTTTAAGCTGAATTGCTTCAGCCCACTTGTAAAAGTAATCCGTGATTGCGAGAATAAATCGATCACCTTTGACTGAAGGGGGAAAGATAGGACCGACAATATCCATACCCCATGTCTCGAATGGCCAAGACGTGGTTGACGTATGTAAACGCTCCGGTGGTTGGTGCATATAATTTGCATACACTTGACAAGCGTGACATCCTCGGGCGTATTCGATTGCGTCACGAACCATTGTTGGCCAAAAATATCCCATTCTTCTGATGCGATCATACAGTTTGGGACCAGGCTGATGCGCACCGCATCCTCCTTCGTGTGCTTCCTTAAGAACTTCTTCTGCTTCTTCGTTCGAAAGGCATCAGAATAGCAAATCATCGTACCCTCGACGGTATAATGTACGGGTCTCGGCATTATAGAAGAACCTTGGTGCTCTTCGGCGGATCGATTCCCTTTCTTTTACATCCTCTGGCAAAATACCGTACTGGACGTAGTCAATGATAGGAAAACGCCAATCTCGGGACTCAGACCCGATTTGAGTTGAGTTCACCTCCTTGGCGTTTATGTTTCTATCATCTTCCTCTTCGATATCCATATTGTATATGGGTATGCAGAGTTGATGCGATCTTACTGTGACTAGCAGTTCAGTTTCGGGCGGCTACGCGAGTGATACTGCTAGTGCTGCCAGTGCATCCGCATAAGCGTTCTGGAGACGAGGGATGTATTCAATAAAGAATTCTTCGAAAGAATCTGCCATTTTGACGGCCTCCTGGTGGTATGGGATCAGGTCTTGGTTCCTGACTTCATACTCTCCACGGACTTGGTTGACTATCAATTGAGAATCCCCAAAAGCTTCGAGGTATTCGACCCCCAGCTCCTTGGCGAAATTGAGTCCAATGAGAAGCGCGTTGTACTCGGCTACGTTATTGGAACATGGATCTGTCAGTGAATAAGCCCGAGGCATCACATGCTTCCCCGGGGAAACTAAGACAACTCCAACTCCGGAGGAGACGTTAGGATATCCGGGGGTTACTGCCTTATTGACTGCTCTCGAAGCACCATCAAAGTATAATTGCCATACTTGTTGGTGCGACGTGGTGTTAACCTCGTGGGTTTCATCCGACAAGTCATCATATACTTCTGCCGTATCTGTTGTCGGGCTTGCCGCCAAAAGATCACAAATCGCTTGTCCTTTGACCGACTTCTGCTGTTTGAAGTGCAAATCATACTGGGACAAGAGAATGGCCCACTTCGCTAACCGCCAATTCATCAAACCCGGTTGCGTCATAAATACCCGTACTGGATTAACGTTAGAGATAACGTAAATCGTCTGTCCAACCAAGTAATACCGCATCTTTTGTACTGCGAATACTAATGCGAGGCATTCTTTCTCAATCATCGGATATCGAGACTTGGCGCCTACCAAGGTCCGACTTAGGTAATAGACTGCATGTTCGTGACCATTATCATCGTCTTGTGCTAATAAAGCACTTATCGAATGGTTCATCACCTTGATGTAAATCAAGAACGGTTTACCTGATTTTGGTGCGACGAGAACAGGAGGATTCGTCAGATACGTTTTAATGTCTTCGAGTGCTTTTTGGCAGGCGTCGTCCTAAATAAATGACACACCTTTCTTGTTTAGCTTAGAGAATGGTTGGCACTTCCCAGAAAGATTTGAGATGAACCGCCGGATGTAAGCTAAACGCCCTTACAATCCTCTGAGTTCTCTTAGATTTCTCGGGGGTTGCAATTCATGTATCGCCTTCACCTTGTCAGGATCGATATGTATACCTTTAGTGGTGACGATGAATCCAAGGAATTTTCCGCTGGACATTCCAAGGAAGGATTTAGTGGGGTTCATCTTCAATTGATGACTCCGCATGAGATCGAACATCGTCTTCAAGTCCTTGATGTGATCTTCTTTGTTACAGCTTTTCACAACCAAATCATCAACGTAGCACTCAACCGTTTTCCTGAGATGTTCTTGGAAAATCTTAGTCATTGCTTGTTGGTACGTGACGCCTGCGTTCTTTAGACCGAAAGGCATCACCGTGTAGCAGAAGACACCGAGGGGTGTTCTGAACGCTGTATGCTTCTCATCATCCGGGTGCATCTTGATTTGGTTATATACTGAAAAGCCATCCATAAAGGACATTCTCTCAAATCCGCACGTATTGTCGATTATGACGTCCGTGATTGGGAGAGGAAAGTCGTCTTTCAGACATGCCGCATTCAGGTCCCTGAAGTCGATGCATATCCTGATTTTACCATTTTTCTTCATGACTGGGATAATATTGGCTAGCCAGTCTGGATGCTGCTCTTCTCGGATAAATCCTGAGTCGATCAATTTCTTAACCTCTGCCTCGATGGCTTCCATAATCTGCGAACGAAACCGTCTTTGCTGTTGTTTGACAGGTTTAGCATCCGACTTGATATCGAGGCGATGCACTGCCACATTGGGATCGAGCCCTGACATGTCTTCATAGTTCCAGGCGAAGACGTCAATATATTCTCTGATGAGAGCAATTAACTCCTCCTTCTCATTTGGGGGAAGACTACCGCTGATGAATATGGGCTTTGGGTTGGCCTCATCGCCCATATTAATTTGGACTACTTCATCTTCAGTGGGGGGTTCCCTCTGTTCAAACCTATCACCATACTGCATGTTCAGGTGATGAACCCATGGGTCTTCCCACGTTGGTATTTGATCGTCGTCCTCCATCGTAGATGGATCAGCTGTAGTCATGTTCATCATTAGGGCTTTAAATACTTCCCCCAAACTTGTATCGGAGTCCTATTCTGAAGAATCTGACAAGTATCCATCCTTAGCTTTGTTAGCAATTTGATCGATAATTTGCCAACCACATTCATCATCAGACGAGGAGACGTAGCCTAAGCCTCTTTTATGACGGTAATAATCATCCGGTTTCCCTTTTGGTACATATGCTGCTTTGGCTGGAATTCGGGAACCTCGATCGAAGTATAATCCTTCTCCGAGTGCGAAATCGTATCCCTGTTTTTCCATGAGCTTGCGCGCTTCCGGACTATACTTAGATAAATGTCGACCAGGTTTGTCTTCATCCTCATCTTCTCTTAGGAAATGATCTGGCAACGGAAAATTCTCTCCTTTACCGTAAATCACTTCTTTTTCGCCTCCTATTTTGGCAGGAACGATCAGGGTTGTTCCGAAAGAATGCTGGAGGTGTTTCTTTGTTACATAAGATGATCGGAGTGGCATATGTAAATCGGGATTATCGTACAATCCCCTTATCGCATCATCAAGAGACAGTGAGTACTCTAAATCATCATTTATTTCGATATTGGCAAGTTGCCAGTTACAACTGCCATCTGACGATTGTTCATCGTCGAGATTGATTACAAAGGGTACAATGTCATTTAAAACAAAACCTCCATTGTAATCGAATCCGACTTCGGAATCAGCTTCTTCTCCGCTGTCCGTACCCTGGACCGATGGTTCAGTATCGGATTCGTTACCATAAAGGAAAGAATCAGTGAAATAATTCTCAAACCCTTTAAATGGTTGCTTATCCGCGACCACCGTCCTGACCCTCCCCTCAGTGTCGACATATTTCAGACACTGATGTAGGGTAGAGGGAACTATAACGTTACTATGAATCCAAGACCGACCTAATAGTAAGTTATATGATGTCTCAGCATCAATCACATAACACGTGACCTCCGTCTTCAGATCACCCATCTGACATTTTATCCGGATCTTTCCCAAAGGCCTTGACCCGCTGGTGTTGAATCCGTAGATGACCGTGCCTGTAGACGCCAATTTGCTGACTGGAATGCCAAGGCTATGCATCATGCGAAGCGGCATAATACTCACAGCGGAACCCGGATCCACTTGGATTCGGTTGACTTCACTGGAGCCAATGTACCCGATGAAGTATAGGGGTCGATCATGATTCGAATTCTTCGTCTGCATGTCCTCTTTGGTGAAGGTAATGCAGGAAAGGTTCTTAGCTGCTACATTGCATTGTTGAGCTAACAGTTCTGGCTCTTCAGGTGCCGGCTTGATCCGAGTGAGGAATGCTTCTGAATCGGCCAAGGCTTCTTGTAAGGCTTCCCTGGTCTCCTTAGACAATCGCAGCAACTCGTACAGTGTTATCCGCGGTGGAATATTGGCTAATTGAGCCATAATATCAAAAATACGCGGAGTTTTCGAGCTCTCCGGTTTATCTCTTCCAATCGGACGATTGAAACGAGGCTGCTTCGGGTTTTGAACCTCCTGGGACTTCTTTTCTTTCTGCTTATCCACCGGCTGTCGTCGAGCATCTTCAACCGGTTTAGGCACTGCAATCACCCCCAGCTCTGTGAGAGTTTTGGCTGGTCCCCGTTTAGTCACCCCCTGCTCAGCTAACTGATCACTAGGTGACGGATAGTTGAAGTGGTACTGGTTTTCGCTTCTGGTGGCAAAGACTTCTTGTTCTTCTTCGGAGAGTGGGAAGGTATGAGCTTCATCACCATCCTCTTCGAAGATTACGGAAGTAGCGTTGTAGGCCTTACCTTTACCCTTTCTTTTCGAGGAAGCCGCCCACTGCTCATCTTCAATAAGATCCGGATAAACCCAGAGGATTTCGTCATTCGGGGCTGTGTGCGGCACAAGTCCCTTTTGGCGCTGTCCATATGTGTCATCATTCACCGTCTTCATTTCCACTTTGGTGACGCGTTTCGGCTCGAACCATGTTGTGGGCACCGATCCAAAGCTGATTGACACTGCGTTTGCTCCTACATTCTTGGCAGGCTTCGGGGTTATGACGCCCACATCAATTAACGCCTGGATCTTGTCCTTGAGGTAGTAGCATGACCTCGTAGGGTGATGGACCGCTCTATGGTACGCGCAGTACTTCGGATCCGTCACTTTGCTGGCCCCTTCTTGATCTACGATCGCCGGCAGCTGGATTTTGTTGTTCTCTAACAAGTACTTGAAGATGCCGGGAACTTCATCATCCTTGAAGGAGTAAACTTTGGGAAACCTTGGCTCTGAAGATTTCTGCTTCTGAGGCCGTTGTTGCCGCTGCTGCTGTTGCTGAGGTTACAATTGGAAAGTTTGGTTAGCATCAACTGCATTAGCATGTGCCTTACCTTTCCCCATTGGGTTGAAATTCCGCGTTGGAGCATTCGTCGCTTGTTGGCCTCTCTCCGCCTTCTTTCTCCTAAGGAATCGTTCAGCTTGCTCCCCTCGGACCTTCAGATCCTTCCACGTTTTGGACGGTGCTGTACCCATTGCTTCCAACACGTCCAGTGAAAGATTGTTGTGGCATGTCTGGAGGATGAACTCCTCAGTGATCGGGTCCCGACAATTCATCGCCTTGTTCCGGAACCTTTTGACGAAGGTGTCGACTAACTCCTCGTCTTTCTGTTTCTCGTCCAGCAACGATCCGATAGATATCTCGGTGTCATCGTCGAAGAAATTAGTGAGGAACTTAGTCTCCATATCGTCCCAGCTGTTAACGCTACCTGGTTTGAGGCGGCGATACCAATCGAAGGCGGCTCCGCGAAGAGTGCCAACGAATGACCGCACCATCAGAGGTTCGTTACCAGAAATAACCCCCAAGTGTGATTTGAAGTAAATCACGTGCTGAGTGGGTGAACCCTTCCCATCAAACGGCGTGAAGTTGATTAGGTTGAACTTCGCCGGATATGGGATTGATTCCCATTCTCTTGGGTATGGATAAGGAATGCCCGTTTTCTTCACCTCTTGAGTGAAAATCAACGTATTGATCTTGCTTTCGAGGTTTTTGAGCTTCAAATTTTCACTCGTGTTATCGTTAGCACGATTCTGAGGTGAAAGCGTGGCGTTGTGACTATCATCCTCATTACCACCCCCTGCGTTGACGGGAGGATTATTGGCATTACGAGCTTCATCCGTATCCGTGTGCTCATCTTCCTGAACGACCTGGTTACGGCGGCTTGGTTCGCCTTGCTGGTTCGTCAGTGCCTGGATTTGTTGCTCATGCATTTCTCTCATATTCTGCATGGCCATCTGTATTTCGAACCTGAAGCTCTCCTGTTGTTTGGCCATGGCTTCTTCGAGCATCTTGGCCACTTGTTCCGCGCTTATCATGAATGACTCGCGGGGTTGTCCTTCGCTGGATACGGTATTGTCAGATGCAACTGCCGAGCCAGCATCCGATTCTTTATCTCCTGAAGGTAATCTTGTCTGAACCCTACCATACGTTGCATGAATGATAGCCCCGGACTGCAGACGAGTTACACGTCGGGGCACCTCTGGAATCGTCTCGGGATTGTCCTGAGCCGATGTTCCTTTGCTGGTCATATTAGTGGTGACCCTCAGAAATTCTCCATCTTCGACCACCGTTCTCCTTCGTCGGAAACGCCTATGCCTTGGTTTTGGCGTTTCGGTACTAAGCCTTTCGAAAACTGAAACTCTTTCGGGGACTGCCTTGATGCAGTTGCACTCAGACAGTACCACCCGGATGAGTTTGGAACAGGGGCATTGAGTTTCTAGCCTTCGAGGACTTCTCTTTCTGGCTTTGCTCGTACCCCCAACACGATAGTACAACTCGTCAGTTTGAAGGTCGGAGTAACCTATCGTGTGTTGGCACGATTTCCCAGGTATAACGTCCTCGTCATCAGACGAGAATGTTTCCTTCTGAGGGCGAACTGCCTTCTTCGGGCTTTCGAGAGTCACACGCCTCGAAACATGCCTTTGTGGGCGTGAATCTTCAGCGGGCTCCTGGACTTCAATGCGCAGAGTAGTGCGCTTAGTTGCCCTGATCTCTTTGTCATGTTGAGGGTTGCGGCGACCCCCAGCATGTTGAATCGTTCGGGGCTTCTTTATTGGACCCAAACGTTCTTGGACTGGAGCTTTGTTTGGCTTCTCGGGAAGTGGACCGAGGCGCTCCAAGACTGACTTCCTTCTTTGGGATGGTCCTGCGGGATCCCCTAGAGCAGTTGTGGAAATCATCGGCGATTTGGGTTGATTCGCCGAAAGTTGAACTTTCGAAGGCTGCAGTTGTTGCTCCTTAGTCTGAACCGCCACTTCAGACTTCGGCCTCCAAACTTTGCGGGTTGATGGCGGCTTCTTAGCCACCTCTTTCTGCAGCTTTCTACGGGCTTCTTCAACTTGAGCTCGTGCCTGTGCTGATAGTGCGCGGCGTTTGCGGATGCGTTCTTCCAGCGTCGAACGATTCCGTTTGACACGGACCCATTCCATCGTTAGTGGCTTGGAAGAGCCGCCGTTTATTTGTTGTTGAGGCTGTTTGCCTCGCTTGTTCTTCAGATCCGCGTTGTAGCGGATCCCGTCAACAGACTCCATTGCCTTTGCGAATTGTTTCGCAAGGCGTTGACGTTGCCTTTGGCGGGCTCTCTTCGAGAAAGTCACCACACCCTCTGTGACGGAAGGGTTGGCCCGAGCAGATCTGACCTGGTTAGGAGTTGGAGGAATCTCACCCGATGCGACTTTGGCATCCAACAGGGCGAGATCTTCGTTGGTGTTTTCAACATCTTCATACCAACGAGCTTTTCTCCTGGCGGAGAACTTCTTGGACTTGCGGGGGAGGTTGATCCGGACGAGGACGACAGGTACTCCTCGAACTTTTGCTGGTCGAACTCGTATTTGACCTCCTCCACGACCGGGATTAAGATCCGCGACTGCGACGCTCCGATCTCGGCAGCGAGATCGGCGGCTCCCACTGTGGTCGCCAGATTGTTCGCGGAAAAATTCGTTGCTTTCTTCTTCATTGATTCCATTGCACTCTCAATAA
>BQKN01057823.1:570-20349 GCA_022839385.1 Asparagus kiusianus | reverse complement strand
CTTTGGATAAGATAGGTTTTACTTACGATCCCTTCAATGCTTGGTTGAGTAGATCGTGTAGAAGATTCCATAGATGGCTTCAACTCTTGACCTCTTTGTCTCTCAATCTATTCAGTGCCTTATAGAATAGTTAAGATTCTTCCGGCGTCGCATTTATTGCTTGACCGTTGTCGAGATCTTGATTCGAAGCTGGAATTTGTCTTTGTGAATTCAGCTTTTGTCATCAAATTGATACTGGATTGTTAATCACCGTATCAGTCTTCATAAGAACACAGGTTGTCAGGTTATCCTTAAGAATATTCTGAGTAATATTCTCCAGAAACTTCCTGTTGAGGATAGGGAAACAGTTTAGACTCGTGTACCTATTGGAGTATTCAGGTCTCTTTTTTGTTGGTAGAGATGAACCCGGAATCGGAGAGGAAGAATTTTATATTCTATCTCCTGGTCTCTTGTTTGTTGGTAGAGATAAACCCAGAATCGGAGAGGAAGAATTTTATATTCTATCTCCTGGTGCAAAGGAAACTCGAAGTGGGATCTCCGCTTAGAGAATCTGGATTGGTTTGAATAATCCTAACTGTCATAAGGTTTGATTATCCAATTCAAAAGTTGACCTTTCGTTCGCAAAATGAATCGAAAGGAGATTTGGTTGTGGTCCTAACTGTAGTAAGGTTTGACCAAGTAGGGGTTGAGATGATCCTAACTGTTTAAAGGTTTGATCATTCAATTTGTGGACCTCTCGTTCATGGAAGGAATCGAGAGGGGATTTTGGCATTGTGGTCCTAACTGTAGGAAGGTTTGACCAAGTGGGGGTTTTGAGACGATCCTAACTGTTTAAAGGTTTGATCGAATGAGAACTTGAGACGATCCTAACTGTTTAAAGGTTTGATCGTTCAATTTGTGGACCTCTCGTTCATGGAACGAATCGAGAGGGGATTTTGGCTTTGGTCCTAACTATTTAAAGGTTTGACCAAGTGGGAATTTGATACAATCCTAACTGTTTAAAGGTTTGATCGTTCAATTTGTGGGCCTCTCGTTCATGAAACGAATCGAGAGGGGATTTTGGCTTTGGTCCTAACTGTTTAAAGGTTTGACCAAATGAGTAGTGAGAGTGTGTAGTGTTCCTCATTTTGTTCATAATAATTAGGTTATCCCTAAGAATATTATATTTAACATTCTTCCGGGAATTTCCCGTTACATGAATTATCGACCCCCAGCTTTCGTTGTAAAACTGGGTATAATGAGGAGTACGGCATCATCAGTCACATGTTCGGGTTATCCTTAAGAACATAGGGTTCTCTAGGAACTTCCCGTTACATAAATCATCCACCCCCAGCTTCCTTTGTGAGGCCGGGTTTAATATTGTATTTAGTTGGATGACCGAGAAGCAGTTTATACTCGTATACTCTTTGGAGTGATATGGAGAAGCAGTTTATACTCGTGCATCCAATGGAGTAAGGGAAAACAGTTTATACTCGTGTACCCGATGGAGTTATCCTGTCTTTATTTGGCTTGTTTCGCCGTTATGACGCCAGAGTCAATTAATGCTTGGATCTTGTTCTTGAGTCCAAAGCAAATCTCGGTGGGATGAAGAACCCTTCTGTGGTATGCACAGTAGTTTGAATCCGTGATCATCTTAGCACTTTCTTGATCTTTAATAGGCGGCAATTCGATTTTATCGTTGGCAAGGAGGTATTTTAAGATGGCTGGAGCTTCTTCATCTTCGAAAGAATACTCCTTTTGGAATCTCGGATCGAGAGTTGCATTCCCAGCGATTGTAGATATCGCCGGTTGATTTCTCTCAACTTTCTTTCTTTTAAGAAAGTATTCAGCTTGTTCGCCACGTAGTTTTAACTCTCTCCAAGTGGTCGAAGGCACGACCCCCAGGACTTCCAAGACATCGATGGAAAGATTGTTATGGCATGTCTGCAGGATAAACTCCTCTGTGACAGGATCTCTGCAATTCATTGCCTTGTTACGGAAGCGTTTGATAAAATTATCGATCGACTCTCCGTCATTTTGCTTTTCATCCAAAAGGGTTCCGATTGACACTTCGGTATCATCATCGAAGAAGTTGCTGAGGAACAAACTTTCCATGTCATCCCAGCAGTTGATGCTCCCTGGTTTGAGGCGTCGATACCAATCGAAGGCGGGTCCACGAAGGGTGCCAACGAATGACCGGACCATTAAAGCCTCGTTTCCAGAGATTATGCCCAAATGTGACTTGAAATAAATCAAGTGCTGAATAGGCGAGCTCTTTCCTTCAAATGGTGTGAAGTTGGTCAGATGGAATTTTGTCGGGTATGGAATTGAATCCCATTCTCTTGGATATGGACATGGAATACCCGTCTTTTTCACCTCTTGAACCGTCATTAAAGTATTGACTTTGTTTTCAAGCTCCTTCATTCTCTCATCATCGTCTTCATTCGAAGGACATTGAGGAGAAGGAGTTTGATCATCCCCTGTAAGAGGCGCCATCGAACCACCCCCAATGTCATTGATGGGAGAATCCGTTAAACCACCCCCAGCGTTATTGGTATTGGGAGGTGTATCAGTCAAGATGACTTCATCCACTTCTGGATCACTATCGTCTATGACATTCTGAGCGTAGCGGCTGGATTCAGCTCGTTGGCTGGACTCAGGGTTTTGAGGCTGTTGAGCTAACAGATCTTTCATTTGTTGGATAGCCAACTCCATCTTTGTCTTCAGTTCAACTCTAATTTCTTCACGCTGTTTGGCTAGAGCTTCTTGAAGTATTCAAGCGAACTGATCAGTAGTGATTGTGAACACTTCTCTGATTTGCCCCGTGCTAGATAATTGTATCATCTGAAGTAATTGCAGAACAAGTGTCTGAGAGCTCATCCTCTGATGACATTCCTTCATGTATTCTCTTGACTTTTCTTCCCAGAGAAAGGTCAGGATTTGAATGTCGCGTAGATTTTCCTTTATCAGTCATGTTGATGGTGACTTCAGGGAATTCATCCTCTTGAGCAGCAAGCTTCTTGTGGAAATATCTCAGCTTGGGCTTTGACATTTCGGCTCTAGTGAGTTGTGTACAGGAACAATGAGAGATTATTTCCCGGACAGTTCTCTTTCGTGTTTTGTTCATACCCCCAGCTTGATAGTACGATTCATCGGTATGATTGCCGAAAAATTTTATCGTCTGTTGGTATGACCTCTCAGGTATGACGGTATCTTTTGGTGAACACGTCTCCTTCTGAGGGTGTAAAACCTTGTTGGCATTCTCGGGACGATTTATTACTATCCTTGAGCGATCCAAGGTTATGTCAAGAGTCACACGTTTAGAACCACCCCCTTGTGGGTATGGAATCTTCACGGGCTCCGAATGTTGGTTTTGTACAACTCCAGACTTTGGGATCCAAACTTTGCAGAGTTTTGGTGGTTCTTTGGTTACCGTTTCTTTCTTCCCTTTGATCCTTTGTTGTAAGAGAGCACGGGCATGAGCAGCCTTTGCACGACGCTTTTGTATGCGTTCTTTGAGGGTTGAGCGAGCCCTTTTGACAAGAGTCCATTCATCCGTCGTTGGTTTAGTAGAGACATGAGTGATTGCTTGTTGAGACAACTGACTCACTCGATGCCTCCTCGACTCTAAGTCCGCCTGATAACGAACTCCGTCGGTTTGTTCCAAGGCTTTAGCCATTTGGCGAGCGTGGCGCTGACGTTGTCTCTGGAGAGCCCTTTTTGTCAATGCCGGTGGGATTTGATTCCATGACTCTCTAACTGGAGAAGAGTCATTGGGAGCAGAGATGTTGCGAGTAGAATTCTCAGCAACAATCGGACGAGAGCCTTCATCTGTAGCATTTGACAATCTAAAAAGCTTCAACGAAGATGAAGTCTTCCTGCATTTGCGAGGCGAGGAAAACTTTGTAAATGAGGATGACAAATATTCCTCAAACTTCGTTTGGTCAAACTCGTACTCGACCACTGATTCAATTGGGATCTTAATGATCGGCTGTGACACGACGGTCTCGGCAGCGAGACCGTTGGCTCCCACTGTGGTCGCCAGTTTGTTTTCATCAAAAGTTGCTTTCGTTGTGGAATTCATTATATCTTCGGTCGATTACAATAAATTCAAAAGAGGTAGCCTTTTTATAAGACTCCTTTTACACAACAAAAATGAAGATTACAACTTTTTAGAAACAAACGCAGGATCGTTGTTTGGATCGCTGCTTGCGTGGGATCTTTGCCTGTGCCGGGAGCGCTTTAGCTCGTGGACCGCCGAATCACAGATCCTGGTTGAACCGTGAGGGGCTTATGATTCTTCCTTCGTTATCGAAGTGAGAATATGAAACGATATCTTATCGGAGTAAGATAGTCGTTCTTCTTGAAATCAAGTCAAAGCTTGAATGTCAAGGGGTTGCTCCAAGAACACTCTCTCTACCCTAAAAATGCTCTCTGGTCAGCCTTGGATCGTTCTTGTGCCAAAACTCCTCTAAAAAAAATGATCTCAGGGGGTATTTATAGCCCCGAGAAGAAAACTGTCTTCCGAGACAGTGTTTGCTGTCTCGCTGGTCGAGACAGTGTTTGCTGTCTCGCCCAGCGAGACAGTGTTTACTGTCTCGCCCAGCGAGACAGTAAATTTACTGTCTCGCCCTGCGAGACAGTAAAACACTATCGCGGAACTCTTTAACTGCCTGACAGTTTCTTGTAACTGCCTTCCCACGTTTTAAAACTCCGTTATTCTGGCAGTTATCAACGTGATTCTCGCCCACGACGTTCCCCACGTTCTTGAACAGTTGGTGGCCACGTGTCGGTGGATTTCAATGCGGTTTTGAACCTCTAAAGTCTGTCTCGTCTGGGCGAGACAGTAAAGTCTGTCTCGCCTGGGCGAGACAGTAAAGTCTGTCTCGCCTGGGTGAGACAGTAAAGTCTGTCTCGCCTTGGCGAGACAGTAAAGTCTGTCTTGCCTGGCGAGACAGTAAAGACTGTCTCGCCGGCGAGACAATCCAAACTTGTGTTCTTTTTGGCATTTTTGGATGTCTTCTTCCTGAGCTGAGTTTGGATATCTTTCAGCATTTTTTGACGCCTACAACCGGCCGCGCATGTTAGGCGCGGACTTATCCTTACTTAGGTTTCAGGATAAAATACCCCAGAATCGAACTCTGGTGTCTTCTTCGGTGGAGAAAGACTAAACCGGCAGCGCGTGTTAGGCGCAGACTTATCCCTGCTTAGGATTCGGGATAAACTTCCTAGGATGAATCCTAAATTGATAAATTTTGAGAAAAGGTTGTTGTGGGAAAGGAAGAATTTTATATTTTATTTCCCGGATTCTGGAAAGGAAGAATTTTATATTCTATTTCCAGTGCAAGAAAGAGACTAGAAGTGGGATCTCCACTCCGAGAATCTGGAAGATCTAGATAAACTTACCATTTATAGGATTGATTATCTGATCGAAAGAAGAGTTCTTCGTTTATCGAAGTGAAATTTCAGCTTCGGTTATAACCATGAAAAGGTTGAACCAAAGAAAAAAGAAAGGGAGTTCTTTCGTTTATCGAAAGGGGACTCCGAACTGAGAGTGGACCTTTTTGGTGGACTCACTGTCAATTGAAATTGATCAGTGAGGGATTTTGGTGGTGTGAACTTGGCTTATCCTTTAGAATATTAAGTGTAATATTCTTCAAGGAACTTCCCGATAAATGAGTTGTCTTGAACGTACTAGGGATAGTACTTTTTCAAAAACTTCACATTTATTGGCATTAATTGCCTGATGCCCTCTAAAGAAATTAAGCGGTAAGCGCCGTTTGAATAGACTGTGTCTATTACAAACGGTCCTTCCCACTTAGGTTCGAATTTACCCTTCTTCTTAGAGGTGAGGATTATTGGTCGGCGAGCAGCGAGAACCAGATCTCCTTCCTTGAAGCTTCTTTGGTGAACCCTTTTGTCAAAGGCTCTGGATATCCTGGCTTGATAGAACTCGATGTGTTGTTGAGCTTCCAGACGCCTTTCGTCCAGCCTTTCGAGTTCCTCGAGACGCTTTTGATGCTGCTCTTCGGTCGTCATCTCCGTTGCGAGAGCGATTCGAAGGGAGGGAATTTGAATCTCCAACGGCAGCACAGCCTCGCATCCGTATACCAAAGAATACGGGGTGGCTCCCGTGGGTGTGCGTATAGTGGTGCGATAAGCCCATAGCGCTTCGCCGAGTTTATCGTGCCAATCTCGCTTGTTCGTCTTCATGAGTTTTGACAAGATCTTGATGATCGTCTTGTTGAAAGCCTCAGCTAATCCATTCGCAGCAGGGTAATAAGCCGTTGACGAAACATCCTGAATCTTGAACTTGTCACAGAACCTGATGAAGGCATTACTTATGAATTGCGGACCGTTGTCATGAATGATCCGCCTTGGCACGCCGTGTCGGTATATGACATGATGCTTGATGAAGTTGATGACATTGTTCGTCTTCACTTCTTTAAGCGGAATGGCTTCAGCCCACTTTAAAAAGTAGTCGGTGATAGCAAGAATAAATCGATCACCTTTGACTGAAGGAGGAAAGATAGGACCGACAATGTCCATCCCCCATGTCTCGAATGGCCAGGACGTGGTTGACGTGTGTAATCGCTCCGGTGGTTGGTGCATAAAATTTGCATGTACTTGACAAGCGTGACATTCTCGGGCGTACTCGATCGCGTCACGAACCATTGTTGGCCAGAAATATCTCATTCTTCTGATTCGATCATACAGTTTGGGACCAGGCTGATGCGCACCGCATTCTCCTTCGTGTGCTTCTTTGAGAACTTCTTTTGCTTCTTCGTTCGAAAGGCATCGGAGAAGCAGATCATCATATCCCCAGCGATATAACGTACGGGTCTCTGTATTGTAAAAGAACCGTGGTGCTCTTCGGTGAATGGATTCTTTTTCCTTTACATCCTCCGGCAAGATGCCATATTGGACATAATCAATGATGGGAAAGCGCCAATCTCGAGACTCAGACCCGATTTGGGTTGAGTTCACCTCTTTGGCGTTTTTGTTTCTATCATTCTCCTCTTTGATATCCATATCGTATATGGGTACGCAGAGTTGGTGTGATCTTACTGTGACTAGCAGTTCAGTTTCGGGCGGCTGCGCGAGTGATACTGCTAGTGCTGCCAGTGCATCCGCATAAGCGTTCTGAAGACGCGTGATATATTCGATGTAAAATTCTTCAAAAGAATCTGCCATTTTGACGGCCTCCTGGTGGTATGGAATCAAATCTGGGTTCCTGACTTCATACTCTCCACGAACTTGGTTGACTATTAATTGAGAGTCCCCAAAAGCTTCGAGATACTCGACCCCCAGCTCCTTGGCGAAACTGAGTCCAATGATGAGCGCGTTGTATTCGGCTACGTTGTTGGAGCACGGACTCGTCAGTGAATAAGCTCGAGGCATGACGTGCTTCCCTGGGGAAACTAAGACAACTCCAACTCCGGAGGAGACTCTAGAACATCCAGGGGTTATTGCTTTATTAACTGCTCTCGAAGCACCATCAAAGTATAACTGCCATACTTGTTGGTGTGACGTGGTATTAACCTCGTGGGTTTCATCTGGCAAGTCATCATATACTTCAACTGCGTCTGTTATCGGGCTTGCCGCCAGAAGATCACAAATTGCTTGTCCTTTGACCGACTTCTGCTGTTTGAAGTGCAGATCATACTGGGACAAGAGAAGGGCCCACTTCGCTAACCGCCAATTCATCGAACCCGGTTGAGTCATGAATATCCGTACCGGATTAATGTTAGCAATGACGTAAATCGTCTGGCCAACCAAGTAATATCGCATCTTCTGTACTACGAATACCAATGCGAGACATTCTTTCTCGATCATCGGGTACCGAGACTCGGCACCTATCAAGGTCCGACTTAGATAATAGACTGCCTGTTCGTGACCATTATCATCGTCTTGTGCTAACAAAGCACTGACCGAATGGTTCATCGCCTTGATGTAGATCAAGAACGGTTTACCTGATTTTGGTGCGACAAGAACAGGGGGATTCATCAGATATGCCTTGATATCTTCAAATGCTTTTTGGCAAGCGTCGTCCCAAATAAATGACACGCCCTTCTTGTTTAGCTTAGAAAATGGTTGGCACTTCCCGGAAAGATTCGAGATGAACCACCTGATGTAAGCTAAACGCCCTTGCAATCCTCTGAGCTCTCTTAGATTCCTCGGGGGTTGCAGTTCATGTATCGCCTTCACCTTGTCTGGGTCGATGTGTATACCCTTAGTGGTGATGACGAATCCAAGGAATTTTCCGCTGGACATCCCGAGGAAGGATTTTGTGGGATTCATCTTTAATTGATGACTCCGCATGAGATCAAACATCGTTCTCAAGTCTTTGACATGATCTTCTTTGTTGCGGCTTTTTACCACCAAATCATCAACGTAGCATTCAACAGTTTTCCTGAGGTGCTTCTGGAAAATCTTAGTCATCGCTCGTTGGTATGTGGCACCCGCATTCTTCAGACCGAAAGGCATCACCGTATAGCAGAAGATACCGAGGGGCGTTCTGAATGCTGTATGCTTCTCATCGTCTGGGTGCATCTTGATTTGATTATACCCCGAAAAGCCATCCATGAAGGACATTCTTTCGAATCTGCATGTATTGTTGATAATGACATCCGTGATTGGGAGAGGGAAATCGTCTTTCGGACACGCTTCATTCAGGTTCCTGAAGTCGATGCAAATCCTGATTTTGCCATTCTTCTTCATGACAGGAACGATGTTGGCTAACCAGTCTGGATGTTATTCCTCTCGGATGAATCCTGAGTCGATCAACTTCTTAACCTCAGCCTCGATGGCTTCCATGATCTGCGGACGAAACCGTCTTTGCTGTTGCTTGATAGGTTTGGCATCCGGCTTGATGTCGAGGCGGTGCATCGCCACATTGGGGTCGAGCCCTGGCATGTCCTCGTAGTTCCAGGCGAAAACATCGATATATTCCCTGATTAGGGCAATTAACTCCTCCTTCTCATCTAGGGGAAGACTACCGCTGATGAATATGGGCTTTGGATTGGCCTCATCACCCATATTAATCTGGACTACTTCGTCTTCGGTGGGTGGCTCTCTTTGCTCGAACCTATCACCATACTGCATGTTTAGGTGATGAACCCATGGGTCCTCCCACGTTGGCATTTGATCGTCGTCCTCCATCGTAGATGGATCCGCTGTGGTCATGTTTGACATCAAGGTCTTGAACATTTCTCCCAAACTTGTGTCGGAATCCTCAGCTGAAGAATCTGGCAAATACCCATCCTTAGCTTTGTTAGCAATTTGATCGATGATTTGCCAGCCACATTCGTCGTCCGATGAGACATAACCTAGGCCTCTCTTGTGACGGTAATAATTATCTGGTTTCCCCTTTGGTACATACGCCGCTTTGACTGGGACACGAGAACCTCGATCGAAGTATAAACCCTCTCCGAGTGTGAAGTCGTACCCTTGTTTTTCCATGAGCGTACGCGCTTCCGGACTATACTTAGATAAGTGCAGACCAGATTTGTCGTCATCTTCATCTTCTCTTAGGAAATGATCTGGCACCGGAAGATTTTCTCCTTTACCGTATATCACTTCCTTTTGTCCCCCTATTTTGGCAGGGATAATCTGAGTTGTTCCGAAGGAATGCTGGAGGCGTTTCTTCGTTACATAAGATGATCGGAGCGGCATACATAAATCGGGATTATCGTACAATCCCTTTATTGCATCATCAAGAGACAAGGAATACTCTAAATCACGATTTATTTCAATATCGGCAAGTTGCCAGTTACAACCGCCATCTGACGACTGTTCGTCGTCGAGATTGATTACAAAGGGTACAATGTCATTTAGAACAAAACCACCATTGTAATCGAATCCGGCCTCGGAATCAGCTTCTTCTTCGCTGTCCGTGCCTTGGATCGATGGTTCCGTATTGGATTCATTACCATAAAGGAGAGAATCTGTGAAGTAATTCTCATACCCTTTAAATTGTTACTTATCCGCGACCACCGTCCTGACCCTTCCATCAGTATCGACATATTTCAGACACTGATGTAAGGTGGAGGGAACTATAACATTACTATGGATCCAAGGCCGACCCAATAGTAAGTTATAGGATGTCTCAACATCAATCACGTAGCACGTGACCTCCGTTTTCAGATCGCCCATCTGGCACTTTATCCGGATTTTCCCCAAAGGTCTTGACCCGCTGGTGTTGAATCCGTAAATGACTGTGCCCGTAGATGCCAACTTGCTGACTGGAATGCCAAGGCTGTGCATTAGGCGAAGTGGCATAATACTCATAGCGGAACCCGGATCCACTTGGATTCGGTTGACCTCGCTGGAGCTAATGTACCCGACGAAGTACAAGGGCCGATCATGATTTGAATTCTTCGTCTGCATGTCCTCTTTGGTGAAGGTGATGCAGGGAAGATTCTTGGCCGCCATATTACACTGTTGGGCTAACATTTCTAGTTCTTCGGGAGCTGGTTTGATCCTGGTGAGGAATGCCTCCGAATCGGCCAAGGCTTCTTGCAAGGCTTCTCTAGTTTCCTTGGACAATCGGAGCAACTCGTACAGCGTTATCCGCGCTGGAATATTGGCTAGCTGAGCCATGATGTCGAAGGCACGCGGATTTTTTGAACTCTCCGGTTTGTCCTTTCCAATCGGACGACTGAAACGAGACTGCTTCGGATTCTGAACCTCCTCGGGCCTCTTTTCTTTCTGTTTGTCAACCGGCTGTCGTCGAGCATCTTCAACCGGTTTGGGAACTGTAATCACCCCCAGCTCTGTGAGAGTCTTGGCTGGTCCCCGTTTTGTCACCCCCTGTTCAGCTATTTGATCGCCAGGAGATGGATACTTGTAATGATATTCATTTCCACTCCGGGTCGCAAAGACCTCCTGCTCTTCGTCAGAAAGTGGAAAAGCGGTGATCCTTTCGTCATCTTCACCTGGGATAGCAGAGACTCCGTAACAAGACTTGCCTTTCCCTTTGGACTTCTTCTTTGATGACGATCCGACCCATTGTTCATCTTCAATCAGGTCGGGGTGAACCCAAAGGATTTTGCCGTTCGGGGCCGTGTGTGGCACGAGTCCCTTTTGACACTGTCCGTGCGGGTCGTCATTCACCGTCTTCATCCCGACTTTGGTGACGCGCTTCGGCTCAAACCAAGCTGTAGGCACTGATCCGAAGCTGATTGACACCGCATTTGCTCCCACATTCTTGGCCGGTTTCGGAGTTATGACTCCTACATCGATCAACGCTTGGATCTTGTCCTTGAGGTGGTAGCAAGACTTCGTTGGGTGGTGGACCGCTCTGTGGTATGCGCAGTACTTCGGGTCCGTCACCTTAGTGGCTCCTTCATGATCCACGATCGCCGGCAACTGGATTTTGTTGTTCTCCAACAAGTACTTGAAGATGCCGGGGACTTCATCATCCTTGAAGGAGTAGACTTTGGGAAACCTCGGCTCCGAAGACTTTTGCTTCTGAGACCGTTGCTGCCAATGCGGCTGCGATTGTTGTGGCGCTCGCTACTGCTACTGTTGCTGAGGTTGCAATTAAAATGTCTGGTTAGCATCAACAGCATTAACATGAGCTTTACCTTTCCCTTTCTGGTTGAAGTTCTGCTTTGGAGGATTAGTAGCCGGTTGGCCTCTCTCCGCCTTCTTTCTCCTGAGGAATCGCTCAGCTTGCTCTCCTCGGACCTTCAAATCCTTCCAAGTCTTGGATGGTGCTGTGCCCATTGCTTCCAACACATCCAGCGAGAGGTTGTTGTGGCAGGTCTGGAGGATGAATTCCTCAGTGATCGGGTCCCGGAAATTCATCGCCTTGTTCCGGAACCTTTTGACGAAGGTGTCGACTAGCTCCCCGTCCTTCTGCTTCTCATCGAGCAACGATCCGATAGAGACTTCGGTGTCGTCGTCGAAGAAATTCGCGAGGAACTTAGTCTCCATGTCGTCCCAGCTGTTTATGCTACCTGGCTTGAGGCGACGATACCAATCGAAGGTGGCTCCGTGAAGAGTGCCAACGAATGACCGCACCATCAGAGGCTCATTACCAGAGATGACTCCCAAGTGCGATTTGAAATAAATCAAATGCTGAGTCGGTGAACCCATCCCATTAAACGGTGTGAAGTTAATTAGACTGAACTTCGCCGGATATGGGATCGATTCCCACTCTCTTGGGTATGGACAAGGAATGCCCGTCTTTTTCATCTCTTGAGCAGAGATCAATGTGTTGATCTTGTTCTCGAGATTTTTAATTTTTAGGCTTTCACCTGCGTCTTCACTGGTATTCTCGTTACCACCCCCTGCATTGATGGGAAGGTTGTTAGCATTGTGAACTTCATTTGTGTCCTCATCTTCCAGGTTGTTCTGGTTGGGACGACTTGGTTCGCCTTGTTGGTTCCTCAATGCTTGAATCTGTTGGTCATGCATCTCTCTCATGTTCTGCATAGCCATTTGCATTTTGAACCTAAGGCTTTCTTGTTGTTTGGCCAGGGCATCTTCGAGCATCTTGGCCACCTGCTCCACGCTTATCATAAATGACTCGCGGGGTTGTCCTTCACTGGACACTGTATTATCAAACGCCACTGCTGAGCCGGCATCTGATTCTTCATCTCCCGAAGATACTCTTGTTCGGACTCTACCATACGTCGCGCGAATGATAGCCCCGGATTGTAGACGAGTTACCCGTCGGGGTATTTCTGGAACCGCCTCGGGGTTATCCTGAGCCGATGTTCCTGTGCTGGTCATATTTGCGGTGACCCTTGAATGCTCACCATCTTCGACCATCTTCCTTCTTCGTTGGAAATGCCTATGCCTTGGTTTTGGCGTTCCATTGCTGAGTCTTTCGAACACAGAGACTCTCTCAGGGACTGCCTTGACGCAGTTGCACTCAGAGAGTACCGCCCGAATGAGCTTCGAACAAGGACATTGCGTTTCAAGCCTTCGAGGGCTCCTCTTTCTGGTTTTACTCGTACCCCCGGCACGATAGTACAGCTCGTCCGTTTGAATAGCGGAGCAACCTATCGTGTGTTGGCACGATCTCTCAGGTATAACGTCGTCGTCATCAGACGACAATGTTTCCTTCTGAGGATGTACTGTTTTCTTCGGACCATCTAGAGTCACACGCCTTGAAACGCGCCTTTGTGGGCGTGAATCTTCAGCGGGCTCTTGCACTTCAATACGCAAAGTTGTGCGCTTGGGTGCCACAATTTTCTCCAAGTGTTGAGGGTTGCGGCGACCCCCAGCATGTTGTATTGTTTGGGGCTTCTTCATTGGTCCCAAGCGTTCCTGTACTGGAGCTTTACCTCGTTCCTTCGGAAGTGGACCGAGGCGCTCCAAAACAGACTTTCTCTTCTGGGATGGTCCTGCGGGATCTCCCTGAGCAGTTGCAGAAATTACCGACTGTTGGGATTGATTTGCCGGGTGTTTAATCTTCGGAGGCTGCGGTTATCGCTCCTTGGTCTGAACCGCTGCTTCAGACTTTGGCCTCCAAACCTTGCGAGTTGATGGCGGCTTCTTGACCGCCTCCTTCTGCAGCTTCCGACGGGCTTCTTCAGCTTTGGCCCGTGCTTGCGCCGATAACGCGCGCCGTTTGCGGATGCGCTCCTCCAATGTCGAGCGATTCCGTTTGACACGGACCCACTCCATAGTCGATGGTTTGGAGGAACCACCCTTCATTTGCTGTTGAGGCTGTTTGTCTCGTTTATTCTTCAGATCCGCATGGTAGCGGACCCCGTCAACGGACTCCATGGCCTTGGCGAATTGCTTCGCAAGGCGTTGACGCTGCCTCTGGCAGGCTCTCTTAGAGAGAGTCACCACGCCTTCAATGGCGGATTTGACCTTCTTTGAGGTCGGTAGGGCCTCACTCAACGCAGCTTCGACGTCGATTGGGGTGAGGTCGTCGTTGGTGGCTTCAACTTCATCGCACCAACGGACTTTTCTCCTAGAGGAGAACTTCTGGTACTTCTTGGACTTGGGGGAGGAGGTAGATCCGGACGAGGACACGTACTCCTCGTACTTCTGCTGGTCGAATTCATACTCGACCTCCTTCACGACCGGGATCGAGATCCGCGGCTGCAACACTCCGATCTCGGCAGCGAGATCGGTGGCTCCCACTGTGGTCGCCAGATTGTTCGCGGGAAAAATCAAATTCTTCTTCATTGACGGACTCATTGCACTCAATGTTAACAACTTTTTGTGTTTACAAAGATCCGGTCTTTTTATAAGAGCCGGTTACAATGAAAATCAAAGAAAACAAAGAAAAATTACAACTTTCCTTATTTAACGAACAGATCGCGAGCTCCTGTTATACGGTCACTCGCTTTGTGGGTTGTTTGCCTATGCCGGGGTTGTTTGCCGTGGACCACCACGCAATCTCGATCCGAACAGATCTACGTGGTATAACGGGTATTATCCCACCAAGGAGATAATAGCCGGGAGGGATCGTTTCACCAAGGAAACGACCGCTCGAATCTCGGGATCTAAGAACCAAGCTTAGATCCAGAGTAGAACAACGTAGATCTGAGGATTAGATCCCTTTGAACTCCTGCCTTGTTTGGTATGGGTGCTCGCCAAGAATCGAATCCGAGTGTCCAAGTCTTTAAGCCTTCACAATTCCGAGTTGAGGCGACAATCCGGCAGAGTTTCGGCTCTTTAGAAGTTCAGAAAAAAGTCCTCTCAAATGAACAACCACCCCCTCTATTTATAGCCTCTCTGAACTGTGCCTGTGTGCACAAGAGAGAGGGGGGAGGGAGCCGGCCACCCTGAGGTGGCTCGGCTCATGCCGAGCCACCCCAGGGTGGCTCGGCTGCCGAGCCACCCCAGGGTGGCTCGGCTTGGGCCGAGCCACCCCGGGTTTGGCTCGGTTTCGGCCGAGTCCCCGACCGAGTCCCCCCAGGTGTGTTGGGTTCCGTCGTTTTCCGATGTTTAGTTGTTTTCCCGTATTTCGGTTCTGTCCGTGATTCGGTTGACTTGGTTCCTGATTTGGCAGTAAATCCGCCTTGGTGTTTGAGTTCGAATCCTCTCTTGGTTGGATGACTCGTTGACTCCCCGAACCATTGACTTGATTCCGCATGCGAACGTATTCCGTTGTTTGCGTGTCTCGTCGCCTCGAACGTCCGTTGATTTGTCGAATCATCGTGCCGAGCTATGTTAAGGGACCTATAGGCAATTTTATACGCCTACAACCGCACCAATACGAGTACGAGTGTGTTGATACACTCCCTGTCCTTTGACAAGCATTTCGCCTAGTCCTGGAAAGTATTCAGAATCAGAAGATTCAGAAGAATAAGCCGAAGCTTTGCTCTTGCCCTTGCTGACCATGTTAATCGTCACTTCAATGTGGTGATTCTTGGATGCTTGTTTCTTAGGACGAAAGCGCCTTCTTCTTGATGATGAGACCATTGGAAATTCAGTCAATCGTTCGAAGACTGAAGACTTATGCGTCGACTCCCCACATGGACATTGGGAAAGCACCGCAGATATGAGCTTCTCACAGCAGCAATGTGATTGCATCTGATTCATGTTACGTTTACGCATGAGATAATTCCGAAGGTCACCATATGGATAACCCCCAGTCAATTCTGTTGTCATGTCTTTACCCGAGCGAGACCCTCTAAATGATAGAGGTTGACAACCTTGGGTAAGTTAACAAACTCCGTCATTTGCACGACGAGGTTCGTTGATAGGACGAGTTTGGTGAGTTCGTCTTCTCAGTCGGTTCTTAACTTGAGGTTCATTTTCTTGATGAATCTCGATATGAACCGCTTGTTGATTTTGTTGAACCTCTTTTTGAGGATGAGGTTCGTGTTCTGAGTCTACTAGGGTACGAGGATGAGGTCCATCTTTCGGACGCTCCTTATTCACCTAACCCTCGTCAGACTTGTTGACCTTAGGTTGATTAACCTTTGATCGATAATGAAAGCCGTCTAGCGAGACCAAAGCTCGAGCCCTACGGCGAGCTTGGTTCTGACGCTGACGTTGTCGAGCGCGTCTCGATAATAGAATAACGGAAACCTTTGCTTCAGTCAGAACTAAACGAGGTTCGTCATCCAAAGCCATAATTTGGCTGGTAGAAGCCGAAGTTCGGCTAGGTTGTTTAACAACCCATTTCTTAACCTGACGGCTAGTTTCTGGAGCCTTCTCTTTGAGGGGCTTGGACTTTTCCTCGAGACTAACTCGAGTTGAATCATCAGAAGCCACTTGGGCTGAAGTCTCATACGAGACTCGACGACACTTTCGTGCCTTCGTGGGACTAGACTTACCAGAGGAGAGGTACTCCTCGTATTTAGACTGGTCAAATTCGATGACCAGAATTTTGACGTTCGTTCCCACTATAATCTTGTCTGATTGTGCCACCACTATCTCGTCGGAGAGAATATCTGCTCCCATTGTGGTCGCCATCGTCTGTAGGATCAAAAAATTAATGTTGGGATTGGTTTTCTTGTTTTAAGAAATGGGTTCGATCACTTGGTACAAAACCCTTACAATCACTCACACTCTCTCTCGATTACAGAGGAAGAGAAGATTAATTCAGCTTCTCTTTTATTTAAGGTGGGTTCTAGGTGGCGAAAGGATGCTTCCCCCGATGCTTGAGTCGAGCTTGCCTCCCGTTGACGATCAGACCAAGATCGCTAGAGCTTCTGACCTTTGTTAATTGGATGGAATTAAAGTTCGTACTCTGGATCGACGTGCAGAAACTTTGATCTATGATGCTTCTCTAAGTCCAAGCTTGAAAATCTCCAATTAATTGATAATCCACCAACCCCTTTCTCTGTAGCCATCGATGGATATTTATAGGAGTTTGAGCACGTAACCGATGTGCTATAATCGTGGAGTCATGGGCGTAACTGATATGCTGAACTTGTAGAGTCATGGCGTAACTGACTCCAGGAATCTAGCCCACGTGGCTGACTAGGTCTTCGTGACCGTTACAGCCTGATTTAATATGGGTGATGAACTTCACTGCGTTGACGAACCTCACTACGTTGACGAACCTCGTCCTTGATGTCGAGCCTCACTGCGTGGCGAGCCTCATCTTTGATGTCGAGCCTTGCTACGTGGTGAGCCTTGTGAGCTTCGTCTTCACTGACGAGCTTTAAATCCGATGACAAGCTTTGGTTTTATTGACGAACTTCACCTCCTGTGATGAACTCCGAACCTCGTATCCAATGACGAGCTTCGAACCTCGTATCCAATGACGAGCTTCATCTTTGGCAGCTAGAGTTCAACTCGTGTCCAACGACGAGCTTCGAATCCTGTATCCACTAGTGAACTTCGAACCTCGTATCCAATGACGAGCTTCAAACCTCGTTTCCAATGACGAGCTTCATCTTTGATGTCAAGTCTCATTTCCAATGATGAGATTCGAATCTTGTTTCCAATGACGAGCTTCACATCTTGTTTCCAACGACAAGCTTTGTTATTTGAGACGAGGTTCATCATTGTAATGACCATCGTCATGCTCGTTATGAGCTTCAACGTTCTAAGGCCAAATGATTAGCCAATGATCTATGAAGATCCATGAGAGTGGAGGAAAGATAAGCTTTTTCCTTAGCCTCTCAATCTCCTCCCTTCTTTTCATATTGATCATGCCTATTTATAGACTTAGGGCCATTATGGAGTGAGTTAATGGGCTTTAACTCCCTTATAATGAGGGAGTTAATGATCATTAACTCACATTTAAATGAATGAGTTAGTGGTCATTAACTCTCCTTAAAAGAGTGAGTTATTGGTCATCAACCCTTATTAATGTAGCCTTTTGAAACGGTGCTTGACGAAGTTCATTTACCAGACGAGGTTCGTCCGCCTGACGAGGTTCGTTCACTTCTCTATATCTTTGGTGAGCTTAACTGCGGCTTCATCTTTGGCGAACTTCATCTTCAATGACGGACTTCGTTTCTAGATGAACTTCGTCTTTTGATGGGTAAGGTGTTGTTTGTCCTATTGAACTGAGACAAACTTCATGAATTGAGGCTGAGGTTCATCGTTGTGACGACCCTCATCGTACTTGTAGTGAGGTTTGACTCTCCTTCGTTTCTTGGCATTTTTAGTGTCTACACAGTCAACGTGTTGCAACGAAAGTCTACTCCAGCCAACGCGTCGATAATTCCGCCAAAACAAGGCTCAGGATGAAACGTTAGTCCAAGGAATTAATTCAGGGAGTTCAATCGTGACTCAGATATAAATTCTCGACAAAGGTGATTAGTTCAACATCAATCTAACGACATGAGCTAATTCAAAAATCAACATGCCAGCATCAGTTTAAAATTTTGACAACGGTCAAGCGATAAACGCGACACCGAAATTTTTTTAGCTATCTGATAAAAAAACTGAATAGACTGAAAGTTGAAGAAGTCAATGAATTAAAGGCCAGGTGTATCATATCCAAAGTATTCCAACCTCTTTTATAAAAGAATGAGGCTAAAACACTTTGGAGGGGGTATCTGTAGGCATAAAAAATTACCTATAGGTTCTCGCACACAGCTCGAAATGAAGAAAAGACAATGAATATTACTATCCGAGTCAAGAAGGATTATCTGAGTCAAAGGAGATTCTCCGATACTATAGATAAGCTAAAAACACATGAAATAAATCGGCGAAACGTACGAGTCTGTGAAACACGCTAAACGATAAAGGAATAACTCAACCGGGAGTTGTGCTTCGCCCACAAAAGGGTAAAGTATCATGTATATTTTGCCCACTCCATGAATGTATTGTCTATGAGAGATTATAGAGCTCTTTGCGAGCTTTCTAACGTATCTTAGATCATCTCATTCTGATATCAGACAAGGGAGTTGGAGCCAAAATACCCGAGACAACACAAACTATCTCGGAAGTGCGAGACAGTCGCAACTGTCTCAGAACTGCGAGACAGTTATGACTGTATCGTACCAAATTTAAAGAAGCTCAAAAGATAAAAGTTGTAGATATTTTTGTGAGATTTCCAACACATATTGGATCATCTCATTCCGATATTGGACGAGTGAGTTGGAGCCAAAATATCCGGGATAACACAAACTGTCTCGGAAGTGCGAGACAGTCGTAACTGTCTCGGAACTACGAGATAGTTATGACTGTCTTGCACAAAATCTAAAGAAGCTCAAAAGATAAAAATTGTAGATATCTTCGTCAGATTTTCAACGCATTTTGGATCATCTCATTCTGATATCGGACGAGGGATTAGAGCCAAAATACCCAAGACAACACAAACTGTCTCGGAAGTGCGAGACAGTCGCAACTGTCTCGGAACTGTGAGACAGATATGACTGTTTTGCACCAAATCTGAAGAATCTCAAAAGATAAAAGTTGTAGATCTCTTTGTCAGATTTCCAACGCATCTTGGTTCATCTCATTCCGATATCAGACGAGAGAGTTAGAGCCAAAATACCCGAGATAATATAAACTATCTCGGAAGTGCAAGACAGTCGCAATTGTCTCAAAACTACGAGACAGTTATGACTGTCTCGCACCAAATCTGAAGAGTCTGATAAGATAAAAGTTGTAGATCTCTTCGTCATCTTTCCAATGCATCTTGGATCATCTCATTCCGATATCGAACGAGAGAGTTAGAGCCAAAATACCTGAGACAGTACAAACTATCTCGGAAGTGCGAGACACACAGCCCTGTCTCGGCCACAGAGTTGCTTACAACACGTTTTTTGACGGTTTTTTGACTTCATAACTGCTTGAGATCAATAGTAAACATGGGGAGATAGTTACAAACTAAAAATAAGCCCACTAACTTCATAAAAATATGATATTTATATATGTGTGTGTGTGTGTGTGTGTGTATATATATATATATAT
>BQKN01057822.1:15028-27637 GCA_022839385.1 Asparagus kiusianus | reverse complement strand
ACACCGAGCTGTGTGCGGGGACCTATCGGCAATTTTTGATGCCTACAATAATTAAGCACAATTGCAAATGGTTTGTTCTCTACACAAGATGAGAACTCAATTAAGCCCACACTCAAGTCACAACCCACAACCCAAATATACAATGTGTAAAATACTAAAGCTTAATGATTGTGTGTGTAAACAATGAGAAATAACAAAATCAAATGTAAACTCAATATAAACTCTAGCTTAATGAAGATGATAATCAATAAGTATCACAAATATAAAGCTAGAATTGAGTTTATAAATTCTTCTTGAAAAACAAGAGTGAGAGAAAATGAATTTGAAGCCCAAAAAACGAATGAAGATGATCTCCTCCTCTTGTGAAACTTTCTTCACATAAATCCTCTTAAAAACAAACTCAAAAACAAACTTGAACACACTTAAAATTTGTTTTAAATTTTTCTTAAGTAAGTTCTGAAGTATTAGAGCATGGTGTATATATAGGCTCATGAAACAACACAAAAACCAAGAGAAAACAAGCAAAAAGACAATAAAAACCCGAAAATCCAACATTCTAGAAAACTAGTCGTTACAGTGTTATAAGTCGACTTGCTACAGTGCATAAGTCGACTTATAAACTAGTCCTTATAGGCTAAAAAATATATATTAAGTTGACTTATACTGTAGCTAGTCAAGTTTACAGTAGCAAGTCGACTTATATTGTTCACAATAGATTCTGAAATTTTACGTATCTGATTTTGTAAAATTAATTAAAAATAACAAATCAAATCCAAAAATCATGAAAATTTGATGGAAGTTTCTATACATGTAGATGAACATTTTAGAGAAATAATTTCTAGAATATTACTTCCCATTTGTGAGAAATAAATATTTTAATATAGATATTCTAGATTCTAAAAACTACTAAAACACTTGATTTTGTAAAATCAATTTAACATAGTAAATCAACTCCAAAAATGATAAAGTTTTGGGAAATATTTGTGAACATATAATAGAATATGTTAGAAAAATAATTTCTCAAATTACATTTACCATTTGTGAAAAAACGCATTTATTTTGTAAACTATTCAAGAATACGAAAACGTTAAAACTTGATTTTGATGAATTCATTCCAAACAAGTTTTAAAACATTTTTCAATATATTAATAGACCTAAGAAAAGATATAAAATAGTGTAAATAAGTCTTTAATATATAAACATATTATTTTCCAAATAAAGATGATTTAACTAGAAAGCGATAAACCAAAAACGTGTATGTGTATAATATTTGAGCTTTAAAGTATAACACACATGGTATAAGACCTAAACTAAATATACCAAGCAATGGATCTTCAATTTGGCTCGACATGGTTACGGATGAAGCTTGATCTTGAATCTTTGACTTGAATTGTATTGGCTTCATTTCGATTCCGCCAACCTCCTTTGAATGTCATTGTGAAACACGTAATCCATCCAACCTCCAACATCATGTTTGTCTAGAATATCTAATGAGCAAACAAAAACACTAGACAAATGATGTTAGGGATTGTTTGTAAATCATCATCAAAACAAATGTACTAACAACCGTTGCTCCTTATACAATTGTATAGCTCTTTATAGTTAAAGTGTAGCTCATTAATGCTAAAGTATACAGAAAGGAAACTAAACAACAGATACTCAGAAGAATAATCACTACCACTGATATAAATGGATAAGTCTCTAAAAAGGTAATATCTGAACTGAATACAAATGTCTCGACATAAGAATCAAATGAAATGATATTAAGGCACATTGCCTATACAAAAACTAGAATAAAATCTTAAATGTTTCATAAATATATCTATTGTGGAGTTCTGATACAAACTACTAGCAAAAACTAAAAATGGTAACTAGAACAACTCCATCAAGCTACGGTTCTATGTGCACCTGGTCGTTACCTAAAAGTGGGGAAAAAACGAGCGTCAAAGCACTATAGCGAGTAACATCTCAACCAACCTCAGGGGAAAGGGTTAGAAGGATAAGGAAATATCTGATAATACAAATAAATAGCCAATCATCAACTGTAAAAAATAAAGTAGAGGTTTGATGTTTAGAAATTTACAACACGAGTATAGGTACGCCTCCCTTAGCTCAAATTGTAAATAGCTAAATACCAAATTCAAAAGCTACAACATGGAGTAATAACTTTATCTCCAACCAAAATATTAATGACCTATCATATGTCAATTACATACCTAACTCGTGGTCTGCAATAAATAAATATCCAAAGTATGATCTGCAATATCTTAAAGTCCAACACGAGGACTATAGGGGATTATAGTCCAACACGAGGACTTTGATGTTTATAGTCCAACACGAGGACTTTGATAGCTTATAATCCAACACGAGGACTTTGATAGTTTATAGTCTAACATGAGGACTTGATAGCTTATAGTCCAACACGAGGACTGTAATATGCAAATAGTGTCAGAAATCACATATATACCATTCACCATCATGCCCCGGTAAATAAATCTACGACTCATGTCTGAAGTCAAATCATGTCTGAAACCAACTCATGTATACTAATCTCAGTGTATAACAAACCCATATAACCCAGATATTTTGCCAGCCACACAAACCTCAGCACAACAAGACAAAAGCAGAAAAATCCCTAGCGGTCGACCGCAACTGGAGCAGAAACTTACTGCTTCTGTGCACGACACGCAGTCGATTGCCACGGTCGACCACGTAAAAGCAGAAACCCTAGTTCAGGTTTTTGTTCTACGTGGTTTGATCCAAAAACTTACGTGTGATGCTTATATACATTATCAATCCTTCATAAGTGATTTAGCATAACCAGAACATGTGAATTTCAGTCTAATCGCTATAGATAAAACGAATCAAATTTTAAACATATAAATTTCATATCGAAATCTTCGAAAACAAATATCTTTCTTACAGAACTCTTGTTAGAAATAAACTTAGATCTAGATCTGTATTAAGAATTTCGTGGATGAGCTTTATTAACTGAAAACTTGTTCTCTTTGCAAAATACAACATATAGATCTATTTTTATACATAATCTAGTATGTTAAGCTCACAAATCACATGAAAACATTATTAAAACATTTAAAAACATGGGTATAGGGTTGGGCTAGATGAAACTCGCCTGAGGGATGATGAACAACTCCAGACAACGCTAGAAAAATATCCTCCTACATCGAAATCCGCTTGATCCTGCTCAAACTCTTCAAAATCTGCCGGAATCACCAAGGAGAAGGGGTTAGGGTTTGCAAGAGGGAAGGAGGAGGCTGCTAGGGTTTTCTATGGTGAAAAAGAAGCTCTCACGAATATAATATTATATATATATGAGCCCACAAACCCGACCCAAAACCCAATAAGACTCGAACTGGGAAAAACTGGCAAAACTGCTTACGGTCGACTGTCACGATCAACCGTGTAAGAGATAGAAGCTTTCTGCTTCTGCTACACGCCCGACGGTCGACCGCCATGGTCGACCGCGTGGGAAATTTCTTGTTGGTGCATGTTGTTTGTGTGCTGGTCTTTTTACTCTATCTTTCTCATATAAATACACTTGTTTGATCCCCAAATACTTGTTATCACATTCACCTATGATATAAACATATATTTCATAATAAAAAATTCATTCACTGTATTTTACGGGGTTTTACATTCTTCCCCCCTTATAATAATTTCGTCCTCGAAATTTCAAAACCGTATCTTAAAAATTAATAATATGAGAAAAGCACGTCGGGAGTAGTCATTCCCACATACACCTCTCATAGCATTAATTTTTAGATATGAACATAGTAATATCTAAAGTTAACTGTCTAAATGCAAATATTCATGCCTTAATCCCTAACAAAATGGAATTAGTACGTCGGTCGAAAAATCCAAACAAGGAACCCCCCATATATATACCATGTATCCCAAATGATTAAGGATTAAGTGATAATACCCCCATTCTAGTGTGTTAAAGATAAATATGACTATCCAAAATTATCATAAAACATAAGAAAACATAATCCAAACAATTTACATGCTCAAACAAGTGTGGGTAGTCACGACGCTTATCCTCCTCGCACTCACAATAAATCTCCTCGGATCCTCTCCGGTTCTATTAAACTTTCACCAAAGGAATCATCTTGTTTCTAAGTTTCTTGTTTTCTCTAGAAAATATACAAACTGGGATCTCTATCATAGTCAAATCGTCCTAAAGCTCAATCTCTGGAGCATCCAATACTCGCTGTCTCTCCTCGTCATGTAAGTGCTTCTTAAGCATAGAAATATGAAACACGTCGTGCACACCAGACATCGATGCTGGAAGGTCTAGTCTATATGAAACAGCCCCAATACGCTCCACAATCTAAAAATGGCCAATATATCTTAAAGCAAGCTTCCCCCGCCTACCAAATCGCTGCACCCCATTGATCGGCGATACCTTCAGCATGACAAAATCTCCCACCTGAAACTCCAAAGGTCATCGTCTGTGATCCGTGTAACTCTTCTGCCGACTCTGAGTGGTTAAAATACGCTCCCTAATCAATGCTACATTTTTAATAGTCTGCCTCACAAGCTCTGGTCCAAGCAACAAGCTATCCTCTAGCTCTACCTAACATATAAGGGAATCTACAGGGCCTCCCGTGCAAAGCCTCATACGAAGTCATACCAATCGTTGCTTGATAACTATTGTTATAAGCAAACTCTATCAATAGAATATGATCCTCCCAGCTACCTTGAAAGTTAATAATACAAGCTCGCAGCATGTCCTCCAACACCTGGTTCACTCTCTCTGTATGACCGTCTGTCTGAGGGTGAAAAACACTACTGTGCAATAATCTGCTGCCAAATGAATCCTGGAAACTCCTCCAAAAGTGCGAGGTAAAAACTAAGCCTCGATCTGATACAATCGTGTCTGGAACCCCATTAAGTCGAACTATCTCCCGGATAAATATCCTCGCATATGTCTCGACGGTGTAAGTAGTCCTCACTAGAATAAAATATGCCGACTTTGTCAACCGATCCACGATCACCCAAACTGAGTCGTTCCCCCTCTTCGACTTCGGCAGCCCTACAATAAAGTCCATAGAAATGTCTACTCACTTCCATTCTGGAATGGGTAGAGGCTAAAGTGTCCCTACTGGTCTCTGATGTTCTGCCTTCACTTGCTGGCATGTAAAATACTTAGCCATATATTCTGCAATCTCTCTATACATACCACTCCACTAAAAATGTCTTCTCAAGTCCTTGTACATCTTAGTGGTTCCTGGATGCACTGTATATCGAGTACGATGTGCTTCATCAAACAACTCCCTCTTCAGCTCCACACTAGCTGGCATAACCAATCGGCCCTCCATCCGAAGCCTCCATTTGCCCCAATGGTCCAATCGTCCATGGGCTCTTTGGAAATCTCCTCCTTTAGCGATTTGAATCCCAGAGTCCTCTAACTGAGCTCTGACTACTATGTCCCTCCAAGGTGACTGCACTGATATAGCTCCTAAGTATGCGTTGGTCTCGCCAATCTATGGCCTAAAATCGAACTGGCTAAGAGTGAGAAGATCTCTATACAACGAGCACCCCAAAACCGCGACCTGGTGTCGACGCTTCCTACTCAAAGCATCTGCTATGACGTTCGCCTTCCCTGGATGATACTGAATCGCGAACTCGTAGTCCGTGATGAACTCAATCCATCGCCGCTGCCTCTGATTAAGTTTCTTCTGGGAGAAAAGTTACTTCAAACTCTGTTGGTCTATGAAAAGCTCGAACTGAACTCCATATAAGTAGTGTCTCCACACCTTCAGCACGAATATCACCGTTGCTAACTCCAAATCATGAGTGGGGGAGTTCTGTTCATGCACCCTCAACTGCCATGAAATGTTTGCTACTACCCTTGGAGTCTGCATCAAGACACCTCCCAAACTTGCTAATGACGCATCCGTGTATACAACAAATGTCATGTCACTGCTCGAAATAGTAAGAACTGCCGTCGTAGTCAACTTAATCTTCAAAGTATCAAAGGCTTTCTGGCACTCCATGCTTCAAGTGAACTGTACACCCTTCTTCGTAAGGCGTGTAAGTGGTACTACAATCTTCGAGAAGTCCTGAATAAACTTTATGTAATAGCCGGCTAACCCCAAAAAGCTACGAATCTCGGTAACCGTCTTCGGCGGTTCCCAATCAAGAACTACTGAATCTTTAGCTGGGTCCACTGTTATGCCTTCTCTGCTAACAACATGGCCAAGAAATCTGACCTCAGAAATCCAAAACTCACACTTGCCAAACTTAGTATATAGTTGATGCTCCCTCAAAGTCTGCAAAGCCAAACGTAGATGCTGCTTGTGCTCCGACTCTGATCTCGAATAGATAAGAATATCATCGAAATATACAATCACGAACTGGTCCAAGTATGGACGGAAGACCTGGTTCATCAAATCCATGAATACCGTGAGTGCATTGGTCAACCCAAATGGCATGACCAAAAACTCGAAGGACCCATATCTAGTCAGAAAGGTGGTCTTGGAAATATCCATCTCCCGAACCCGCAACTGATGATAACCAGAACGAAGATCAATCTTCAAAAAATACTATGCTCCCTACAGCTAATTGAACAAGTCATCAATCTGAGGTAAAGGATATCTATTCCGGATAGTGACTTTGTTCAACTCACGGAAGTCGATACATAATCGTATACTACCATCCTTCTTCACGAAGAGGACCGGCGCTCCCTATGGAGAATGACTCTGATGAATAAAGCCCTGAGCTAACAACTCATCCAACTGAATCTGTAGCTCACTCATCTCAACGGGTGCCATACGATAGGGTGCTCAGGATATCGGGGCTGTGCTCAGCTGCAATTCAATACAGAACTCAACCTCTCTCATAAGAGGTAACCCAGGTATGTCTAAAAAACATCCTGATAATCTGAGACAACTCTAGTCTCACATATATCCGTACTCTAATCCCGAAGCATCACCTCCTCGATGTACGCTAGTAATGACTCCGCAAACTGGTTCCCCTGAGAGGTTGATACAACTAACTCGGACCCATCGGACGCTCGCAAACTGACTGCTTTCGCAAAACAGTTGATACTGACGTGGTAGGAAGATAGCCAATCCATACCAAGAATGATATCGAATTCTGATATGCTCAACACTATCAGATCAACAACGAACTCAGACTCATCTAAACTGATAACACACCTCCTAAAAATGCTCTCCAAGAGCGACATCTCACCTAGAGGGGTGGAAACTAACAAAGGAACGTCTAGAGGCTGAGTTACGAGCTGAAGTCTAATCATAAAAGCATAAGATATGAAAGAATGCAAAGCTTCTGAATCGAAAAGAATACGGGCTGGAAAGGAGTGCACGGAGAACGTATCCTCCACTATGGCCCCGCTCACACCATGATCACGAGGGACTACTGCATACACTCTGCCTGTGGCTGGAAGCTGCTCTGTTGCTGGAGGTGGGGAATATGGGACTACCTGCCCCTGAGGAACCTCCTGAACTGCACGAACCCATCCCTTAATCTGCAGAACAGCCTGTGGTGCCTCAAGTCTCGTCTGCTGGCCCTGACCTCGGCCCTGGAATATGTTCTGCTGCTGATTCTACCCTCTCCTTTGCTAGGCTCCTGCTGGTACACTGTGACACTCTGATGCTTTGTGGCCAAGCTTGTGATACTTAAACAAGTGCCCTGCAATTTGCGCTACTGAGGCGCTCTCTGATCCTGCTAGAGTCCTCTCCTATGAGGGCCTTGTTGTTGTTGCTGCTGGGGTCTCAAAAAAGGCCTCTTATTCTTGCCCTTATCCTTAGTATTTGTTTCATTGTCCTTCTGGAACATAGCTGACTCATTCTCCTGTGATGTAGCAGCATCCGCTACCTCTCACATTGAATAGAATCTCCTAGAAATGAGGTATCGACGAAGGTTAGAGTGAAGTCCTACTAAAAACATCTATGCCTGGCGTTCTCCCGTCTGCCACATGCCCGTGAAGTGAAGCAAGCTCATAAACTTGCTCTCAAAATCAGCTACTGACATGTCTCCCTGAGACAATCTGGACAACTCGAGCTCTTTCCCGGCCCGTGCCGTGGAAGAGATATACTGCTCATCAAAGAAGTAGGCGAAATCCTCCCAGGTGAGGGTCATCCTCTGATCTAGAGTAAACTGAAGCCGATATCATTTCCCTACATCCTCTTTGAGATTGTAAGGTGCCAACCTCTGCTTCTGAACTGAAGTCATATTCAGTATCTCAAGAATGTTACTCACATCCTTCTTCCATTTATATGCTGTAAGAGAATCTGATGATCCCTAAAACTCTGGTGCCCTCATCTTCTGGCATCTCTCTACTAAGCGGAGCCAAGCCTCCTGCTCTATGGCTTTATCAGCAACTGCCTGTGGGGTGGGCATCCGTGTGCCCTCTGGAAAATCCTCTGCAATGTGAGTAGCTGGTGCAACCGGTGGTGGAACTATTGGTAGTAGTTGTGTGACATGATTCGTCACGAGCTCATCAAGTGCTGCCATCCTAGCGGCTATGAGAGCCATCAAATCTATCAACTACTGGGGAGCCTACTGCGGCTCGGGTGGAGCCTGCTGCGCTTGGGTGGAGCCTGTTGTGGCTCTGCTTGATTAGCTCTCCGGGTACAAGGTCTACCACGTCCAGCCATCTGAGCATATAGAAGAAGGTTTATAAGTCCTCGAACAAAACATATAAGAATTTCATATCATATATCATTCACTCAAATACTTTTAATATCACAAAAAAATATTTGTAATTTTTGAATACATGTATATAACGTCCTCGCTCATTCTAGAATTTCTAGCAGACTCTATACACGAATCTTAAGAAACTCTACTCTAACTCCACGACTCAATACAAGATGATCCTAAGGATACTGGAACTAGAGCTCTAATACCAACTGTGACGTCCCTAGTTTCAACAAGGCTGCAGTCCGAGGTGAAACTAAGAATGTCAAACCTGTCAAGCACCAAACACCATGCTACGATATGTTTTACCATCACAGTTACTACCTATATAGAAGAATCAACAACAGGTGTAAGTACAAAACCGGCAAAAGAGAGTATACTGAAAGGAAACTAAACAACAGATACTCAGAAGAATAATAACTACCACAGATATAAATGTCTCTAAAAAGGTAATATCTAAACTGAATACAAATGTCTCGACATAAGAATCAAATGAAATGATATTAAGGCACATTGCCTATACAAAACTAGAATAAAATCTCAAATGTTTCATAAATACATCTATTGTGGAGTTCTGACATAAACTACTAGCAAAAACTAAAAATGGTAACTAGAACAACTCCATCAAGCTACGGCTCTCCGTGCACCTAGCTTGTTACCTGAAAGTGGGGAAACAACGAGCGTCAAAACGCTATAGCGAGTAACATCTCAACCAACCCTAGGGGAAAGGGCTAGAAGGATAATAAAATATCTGATAATACATATAGATAGCCAATCATCGACTGTAAAAAATAAAATAAAGGTTTGATGTTTAGAAATTTACAACACAAGCATAGGTACGCCTCCCTTAGCTCAAATTGTAAATAGCTAAATACCAAATTCAAAAGCTACAACATGGAGTAATAACTCTATCTCCAATCGAAATATCAATGACCTATCATATGTGAATTACATACCCAACTCGTGGTCTGCAATAAATAAATATCCAAAGTATAATCTGCAATAGCTTAAAGTCCAACATGAGGACTGTAGGGGATTATAGTCCAACACGAGGACTTTGATGTTTATAGTCCAACACGAGGACTTTGATAGCTTATAGTCCAACACGAGGACTTTGATAGTTTATAGTCCAACACGAGGACTTGATAGCTTATAGTCTAACACGAGGACTGTAATATGCAAATAGTATCAGAAATCACATATATACCGTTCACCCTCATGCCCCAATGAATAAACCTACGACTCATGTCTGAAGTCAAATCATGTTTGAAGCCAACTCACGTATACTAATCTCAATGTATAACAAACTCATATAACCCAGATATTTTGCCAGCCACACAAACCTAAGCACAACAGGACAAAAGCAGAAAAATCACCAATGATCGACCGCGACTGGAGCAGAAACTTACTGCTTCTGTGCACGACACGCGGTCGGCCGCCACGTTCGACCACGTAAAAGCAGAAACCCTAGTTCAGGTTTCTGTTCTACGTGGTTTGATCCAAAACTTACGTGCGATGTTTATATACATTATCAATCATTCATAAGTGATTTAGCATAACCAGAACATGTGAATTTTAGTCTAATCACTATAGATAAAACGAATCAAATTTTAAACATATAAATTTCATGTTGAAATCTTCGAAAACAAATATCTTTCTTACAAAACTCTTGTTAGAAATAAACCCAGATCTAGATTTGTATTAAGAATTTCGTGAGTGAGCTTTATCAACTGAAAACTCATTCTCTTTGTAAAATACAACATATAGATCTATTTTTATACATAATCTAGTATGTTAGGCTCACAAATCATATGAAAAAAATTATTAAAACATTTAAAAACATGGGTATAGGGTTAGGCGAGATGAAACTCACCTGAGGGATGATGAACAACTCCAAACAAAGCTGGAAAATTATCCTCCTACACCCAAACCGCTGGATCCCGCTCAAACTCTTCGAAATCTGCCGAATCACCAAGGAGAAGGGGTTAGGGTTTGCAAGAGGGAAGGAGGAGGCTGCTAGGGTTTTCTGTGGTGAAGAAGAAGCTCTCATGAATATAATATTATATATATGAGCCTACAAACCCGACCCAAAACCCAATAAGACTCGAAATGGGAAAAACTGGCAAAACTGCGTACGGTCGACCGTCACGGTTGACCGCGCAAGAGATAAAAGCTTTCTGCTTCTGCTTCGCGCCCGGCGGTCGACCGCCATGGTCGACCTTGCAGGAAATTTCCTGTAGGTGCATGTTGTTTGTGTGCTAGTCTTTTCACTCGATCTTTCTCATATAAATACACTTGTTTGATCTCCAAACACTTGTTATCACATTCATCTATGATATAAACATATATTTCATAATAAAAAAATTATTCACTGTTTTTTACGGGGTTTTACAAAAATAAACCGAGTCGGTATTTTTTCAAACAATGTAAATGTGTGATAATATGTATATAGTTGTTTGATCTATTTTTTATATAAATGATAGGTCCACTCTCATTTATAAAATTTTTAAGCAAAGTGTAGCACTTTTATGCTGAAGCATATCACCTTATTAGTTAAGTTTAGCTCCTAATATAATTGTATAAATCTTTATAGCTGAAGCGTAACTCTTTAATACTAAAGTATGACTCTTTCTTATCTCTAGAAATTCTAAAAATAGATCTAGTTAGTATTTCTTCGAACACTTTAAATGCATGACAATGACAATGTATACATTGTCTTATTTGATTAATTCTTTATATAACTAATAGGTCCAATTTTGTTTATACAATTTCTAGATAAAAGTATAGCACTTTATGCTAAAGTGTAGCAATTGATTAGCAAAGTGTAGCTCTTATACAATTTTATAGCTCTTTATAGCTGAAGTGTAGCTCTGTAATGATAAAGTGTAGCTCTTTCTTGTCATTAAAAATGCTATAATTAAATCGAGAAATTCATGTATGACATACTAGTTATTATAAATAGTAATTTTGAATATAGTGGTTTTTAAGTTTAAAAGTGATTTTTGAGATCATAGTAATTTTCAAGATAATAATAAAAATTTTGCGTGACGTGATCTTATCCATTAAATTTAATATATACGATAAAAATTAAGAAAATGGGACCATCCCTAATTACTACCTAATTGAATTGGAGAGAGGATCCAAATCCCCTTTCCCATTTGACAGTAATCTCTCTACATTGAAAAAGAAACCGAACAAAAGACAATGCTTCGTTTGGATACCATGTTGTTTTCCTTATTGTATTTTTGTAAAAAAACACCATGATGTTTTGTTTTCCCCTTAAAATATTTTCAAAACACCATGTTGAGTGTTTTTAGTTAACACTAATTTGGCCCATTACGACACATTAGTATTAAATATTTAGTATTATAAATATTAAATATAATATAATATAATATTACATAATGTTTTGTAATATTATATTATACTTTAATGTGTTATATTATATTATAATTATTACATATTATTTTAAAATAATAATATATTTAATTATACCAATTTGTTATTGTTATATATTATATAACATTTTTAAAATAAAATTATTTTATTATTAATATAATAATATACTATTATTAATATAATATAATCAATTGTGTTAATATTATGTTATTACTAGTACATCATTAATAAATTAATATATTAGAAATATTTTAATATTATATAATATATTGTAGTTTCTAATATGTTAGAGTTTATTAATAATACTTTAATAATGTATTGATAATTTATGATACAAATAAATATTATTATATTATGAATATATTATTTTTACATTAACATTTTTTTGCAATAAATTATTTTAGTTATTACACATCATTTTATTTTATAATATATTATATTATCTATTATACAATATACTAATATTTTATATATTATACTACATTTACTATACAATATATTATTATAATATTTTATGATATATTA
>BQKN01057822.1:0-15018 GCA_022839385.1 Asparagus kiusianus | reverse complement strand
TATATTATATTATCTATTATACAATATACTAATATTTTATATATTATGCTACATTTACTATATAATATATTATTATAATATTATTATTTCTATTATTGTTTTATTATTAAAAAAGTTACTCTTGTTGGCCTTCTTGTTTTGATGATGTTTAACAAACAATTTAATTCTAATGCTTTTTGTCTAGTGTTTGTGTTTTCGTATTTATTATAGACAAATAACGAGTTGGAGTTTGGATGGAATATGTACTACAACGATGATATCCAATGGATGTTGGCGGAATAGTGGAGTGAAGCCTTGCAATTCAAAGTTAAAGATTAAGTTCAAGCTTCATCCGCGAGATTACCAAGAGGAGCTTATTGAAGATCAAGATCTAGCTTGGGTAACTTAGTTTAGATTTTATGTTATGTGTGTTAAATACCTTAAGCTCAATATCATATACACACACGTATTTGGTTTCTATGTATATATATAGTTATATATATACATGCATGGTTTTTGGTTTTCATGCTTTGGACACACTTGTAAAATACATGAGTTTTCACAAATGGAAACTCAATTTGAGAAATTCTTTTTCTAACATATTTGCTTTCATGTTTATAAACATTTCGCAAAGTTTCATCAAGTTTGGAATTGATTTGTTATGTTTAATGGAATTTACAAAATCATGTTTTTGTTCGTGCACATATTCGTGCATGTTTTACAAAACAGATGAGTTTTTATAAATAGGAAGTGGTATTTAAGAAATTCTTTCTTTGACATGTTTATATACATGTTTAGAAACTTCCCTCAAAAGTTTACTATTTTTGGAGTTGATTTACTATGCCCAATTGATTTTACAAAATCGTGTATGTCAGCAGTTTTTCAGAAACTGTAAATCTGTGTTCAAACATTTATTTCTCTCAACTGGGAAATGCTCTTTCAGAAATTCTTTCTCTAACATGTTATTCTACATGTCTAGAAGTTTTCACAAAATTTTATACTTTTTGGAGCTGTTTTACTATTTTTACTTGATTTTACAAAGTCAGATACGTAAATTTCCAGAACGCTAGATTTTGGGGTATTTTGGTCTTTTCAGCCTATAACGGCTAGTTTTTGATATTTTCGGTTTTTAGGGGTTTGTGGCTGGTTTAAGAGGCTATAAAAAACTCTCAACTTTCATTGTTTCTCATGAATGTTTAAGAGAGTTTTAAAAAGAGTTTTACAAGTTTATTGAAGAGTTTTTAAATTTGTTTTAAGAGTTTGTTTGGTTTGAAGATTGTTTTCACAAGTGGAGGAGATCATCTTCTTGTTTGGGCTCAAATCTCCATCTCTCCATCTTGATCTATTGAGAAGTTTTCTAAACTCTACTCTAGCTTTTATTTATTGATTATTTGTTAATTATCATTTCTATTAAAGCTAGTTTTATATTGAGTTTAGATTTGATTTTATCTCATTGTTACACACACCCACTTGAGCTTATTGTATTTGCATTCATAACATATTTGGATTGGTGAGAGTTGTAACTTTTAGTGTGAGCTTTCATTGTGTTCTTATCCATATTAGAGAACAATCATTTGTTATATTGTGCTCTATTGTGAGATTCACTATGTAATACACTTGTTGTAAAACCCTGAAAATTTGAATATAGTGTGATAAATAATTATAAATATGTTATATGGTGAAAATATTGTATTTTGATGTTTGAGTATGATAGGAATTGATTTAAAATTAATTCAATGTATATTTGTGAATATATGAGTGTAAATACACAAAACATGCACAAAGGCAAGAGTGAGAATCTGAGAATTTTGACCAGTTAAGAGTTTCTATATTTTTCACACTGATTTATTTAGAATCTGAAAAAGTGTATAAGATCAAAGTTGTAGGTATCTTCTTTAGCTTTCCAACGAATCTTAGATCATATTATTCTGAGATCGTATGAGAAAGTTACAATCTTTTTACCGAACCCCAGTCTGATCATGGCCCAGAACTCTGAGCAGTCGACCGCCGTGGCCGTTGCGGTCGACCTCTGGGCGAACCTGATTCTGCCGGTTCTGTTTCGGGTCGGATTTTGTTTATACCAAATCCGGTTGTTACCCTAGGTATATATACTCATTTTGAAGCTCTCAGAACCCTCTATTGAACCCTAATAGCCTCAGCCACCCTCTCTCTCTCTCTTTCCCCTCTAAACCCTAGCTCAGATTTTAACGTTTTTGGGGAGTTTCGAAGGATTTTCGGTAGAATTTCGCGAGATTCATCGGTGTTCAGCGATAGGGACCATCCTCCTACAAGTCTAGGGTTCTCTTCTCATCAGAGGCGAGTAACATCTCACCCAACTTCACCCCTTTTTGTTTTTATGCTTAAATTTGGGTTTTAATCCGGTTTTATTGAGCCTAAATCGTATTTTATGCAGATAAAGTAGATCTTTATGGCATAAGATGTGAGAATCATATATTTCAGTTTTAAAAAGTTCACTAATGATTTTTAATTGATGAGATCTCGATCTGAAATGTTTTTATGAGAGATAAATCTATTTTTATTTTTTTAGAACATTTCAAATCGTGTTGATAAAAATTTGGGATTTTCGGGGATGAGGTTTTAACTGTTTAAACTTGTTGTTTACTACCATATATCATTATTGAAATGTTAAAGTTAGGTTAGTATAGAAATTTCTAAATTTTAAATGAGTTTCGAAGCTGAAAGAAACCCAGACTGGGATTCTGTCTGCTTCGCGGTCGACCGCAGCGGATGCGGCGGTCGACCGCTGCGAGATTTTTCCAGCAGAATAGCTTCTGCTCTTTGAGCGGTCGACCGGCATGACCTCAACGGTCGACCGCCGCTCAGTTTTGAGCCCAGTGAATCTCGGCTCTGTGAGCAGTCGACCGGAGTGGTCTCTACGGTCGACCGCCGCACAGATTTGGCCACTGTTGATTTGTTGTGTATTTTTCGTATGTGTAAGTGTTCGCCTTAATTTTCTGACACCAGTTTATTATGTTAGTGAGTCATCTATACCTGTGAGTCGACTGTTGACACAAGTACTGATCTGCACATAGAGGCACGTGTGACATGAGACCTTGTGTATCTTTTGTGTGTGTATATATATATATATATATATATATATATATATGTGTGTGTGTATATATATATATATATATATATATATATATATATATATATATTCGACACTTACACTTTGTAAAGTTCATATTTAGTCCTCGTGTTGGACATTCACTATACTTAGTCCTCGTGTTGGACATGCATTGCTATTTAATCCTCGTGTTGGATATGCATTACCATCCGGTCCATTCGTTGGACAACGGTCACATCCGGTCCATGCGTTGGACAACGGTCACATTCGGTCCATGTGTTGAACAACGGTTATATTCAGTCCATGCGTTGGACCATGATTATATTCAGTCCAAGCGTCGGACATTGGTTATATTCGATCCATGCGTTGGACACTCGTTGCTTTCAGTCCATGAGTTGGATGTTTACTTCATGCAGTCTATGTGTTGGACGTTTAATCTATATAGTCTATGTTTTGGACACTTAATCGTTTTCTGACATGACACTCATGTGAGTTTGACATGACACCATGATTGGAAGTAGAGATGTGTTTTGTTTTCTTTTTAATTTATTTGTTCCCAGTATTAGATTCTGGGTTTGGTATTTAGAGATTTACAATTTGAGATACAAGGTATATACATGAGGGTTTCCTTGTTTGGATTATTTCGCTTGACGTACCTATGCTCGTGTTGAAATTTTCTAAGTACCAAAACCCATTGTTGTTAGTATAGATGATTTATATTATTATGCAATAACTGTATTTTCATATACAACGAGCCCTATCCCTTAGGGTTGGTTGTGATGTTGCTCGCTAGCGCTTTGACGCTCGTTGTCCCTCCCCCTTTCAGGTCACGAGCCAGGAGCACGGAGAGTCGCAGGTTGATAGCAGACCACTTTAGTGTTCAGCTTTACATTCTAGCTATGTATTATTTTCTTTGGGCTCCACTGTAGTTGATGTTAGACATTTGAGGACTATTTTATAGATGTTGTAAAGGCTGTATGCCTTATTTCCTTCACTCAGACTTGTTGTATTTGAGACTTGTTAAGAACTCCAGTTTATTCATTTCAGACATTGTCTTTGTATTTTCTGTATGTTGGATGATGAAATATTATTTCGATCTCTATCATTTCATCAGTTATCTCTTGTATTATCTTTTACTTGCTTTTGTACCTACACCTGTTATTGACTCTACTAGAGCGATAGAATTATGATGGTGAAACATGTTATTGCACAGTGTGGTGCATGGCAGGTTTGACATTCTTGGTTTTACCTAGGACTGCAGCCTTGTGTGAACCCAGGGGCGTCACACTTGTACACCGAGAGGAGTGTGTGGTGAGAGTCGGGGATCGTTCCAAGAGGAGGCGCATCGGTTGACGAGCCTAGGGAGAGGTTGTAACCGAGCACTTGAGGGAGACACGGCTAGGTCCAACACTTGTGAGGGTGTAGAGTGTGATTGCAAGAGTGTCGATTGTAAAGTTTTTGGTTAGCTAGAAAACCGAGTGTAAGGAGTGGACGTTGATCAATGATCGTTGAAAACTGACATAGTGTGGTTGTAAACGTTATTCGGGTGAGCGTAGAAAACCCAGTTGTGATAGTGGATTTTCCCCCAGGAGTGGGGAGCGGAGACGTAGGACGGAAGGTCCGAACTCCGTGATCATATCGTGTGTTTGAGTTTGCTTTGGCGTACTTTATCTTATGTTTATATTTCTTGTCGCCATTGTCCATAGCTCATTATTTATATGATCCACTATCTAGTTCATATTGTTTACTCCTTGTGTTAGTTTCATATCCTTGCATATATCATATATTGCTTATATCTCTTTGCTAGGATATATCTTGTTGTTCATATTGCTTATCCTAGCTCATATATATTGTTGTATTTCATACTTGCTAGGATAACTTGTTAATTAATTTTAATTATCATAAAATCAGATTAGATTAGCATAAGACCCTAATCACCCCCGCTCCAGGGTCTAACAATTGGTATCAGAGCTTGGTGCTCTTTGATTTAAGGTCTAATCGCCTTGAGTTAAAGATCTAAGTTATGTTTTTGTGCTAATCTTGTTTTGATTGCATTTGTATCTTGCTTGCATATTTCTACAAATTATGGATATGAATGATGCATCTTGTTTAGGCTATGATTCTAGTATTGCTCATAAATTCATTGTTTTCCCCTATGCTCAATGGTGTTTTAGATTCAAAATATTTGTTCAATCTAAAAATATCAATTTATGGAAAATCATTGATTGTGCTTATATTGTGCCCACGTTGGAGAAATCCAAGTGGAGCAAACAAGATAAAAAGATGTTTATTATGAACAAGCTTATGTTAAAATTTTTATTAAATGTATTTGATTCATTTATGTCTAATAAGCTTGATTCTTTTGTGTGACGCCCCTGGGTTCACACAAGGCTACAGTCCGAGGTGAAACCAGTAATGTCAAACCTGCCATGCACCACACCGTGCAATAACATGTTTCACCATCACAATCACTATCTCTCTAGTGGAGTCAACAACAGATGTAGGTACAAGGCAAGTAAAAGGTTTTACAACAGAAACTTGGTGAAATGATAGAACATCAATTTAACGCATCTCATCAACCCAATAAACTGGAATACATAGACAAGTCTGAAGTGAAAAGAAAAGAAACGACAATCTGGAGATCTCAACATGTCTCTAAATACATAATGTCTGATACAGGGAAATAAGGCACACAGCCTTTACAACTCTAGAGCATAAACCTCTCTAGTCTAAAATGTCTCAAGTGGAGAATGAAAATAAAAATACATCTAATAAGAGGATCAATAGACATTAGCAAGGGTCGTCCTCAACCTGCGACTCTCCGGGATCCTGGCTCGTTACCTGAAAGGGAGGAGGGACAACGAGCGTCAAAGCGCTAGCGAGCAACATCACAACCAACCCCAAGGGATAGGGCTCGTTGTATATGAAAATACAATTAATACAATGTAATATAAATCATTTATAAAAACATTAACGGGTCTTAGTACTTAGGGAAATACAACACGAGCATAGGTACGTCGAGCGAAATAATCCAAACAAGGAAACCCTCATGTATATACCTTGTATCTCAAATTGTAGATCCCTAAATACAAAACCCGAAGTTGGTTACAAGAAAAAAAAATAAGGAAAAGGAAAACATACTCATCTCTACCAATAACATGGAAATAAAACGAAGCTACAATAGGTACCATGTTCAACCTAGGTAGCTATCGTGTCCCGGCCAAATTCAATACGTCGTGTACCCAACTTGGTTGAGTAACGTGCCCAAGGTTTAGCAAAAAGTCTAATACATGTTTGAAATGGATTATAGTCCAACACGAGGACTTTAATGGATTATAGTCCAACACGAGGACTTAACATGGATTATAGTCCAACACGAGGACTATGTTTATGAGCCATGAATTACTAGTAGTAAAGGTATACATGTTCTACTCTTGTACATGCCTCGCTTTACGAATCTAAGCTTGTATCAGAAAAAAAATCATTCTCATATGTGCAGGTGAAATCATAATCACTGTATGCATATATATACTTACTTACACCCAACATGTGATTTAAACTGAAGCATGAACGAAACAGAAAGAAAGTACTACGATGAGTCGACCCGTTCTTAAGTATAGGTCGACTCAACAGAACGCATTTGATAACAAAAAGGACCTTGTGAGTCGACTCATGTCTGTCATGGGTCGACTCATGATTAATGGGTCGACTCGTATACTGACGAGTCGACTCAGCAGAAACAAAAGACAACACAACTAGACTTCGTGAGTCGACTCATGACAGTCACGGGTCGACCCAACCTGATGAGTCGACTCGTGATGAGTCCTGAGTCGACTCACGGGCTGAAATCTGCATTCATCATAAGTTGGATTCGCCAATTCGATCCATTCTTCTATTATACTGATCTACATCTTTATAGCTATCAAATTCTAGACTATGATGCAGTGAGAAAAACATATTTATCATGAGAAACGATTTTCTTGTAGGTTAAATCCCACATTTAACTCCTATACATGAAAGCAAGCATTTAATCAATATAAAACTTATATTTTTATTCTTTAAATAAAATTCCAGAGCTGGGTTTTTATCAAAACTTGTTGGTGGGGATTTAAAATCCGAAATACATGATCTCTAGCATAAACCCTAACAAGAATATTGATTTATACTTGAAAATAAGTCTTGGGCTCAATAAAACTCATGGAAAACAATTGTAAACTATTAAAAACGTGGGAGAGGGGTTTGGCGAGATGTTACTCGCCTTAGAAGTGATGAAGAACAGATCCCTTCGCTGAAATCCTCAAAAAGCCGCTGAACTCCCCCAAAAATCGCCCAAGAAGACCCAAAAACGAGTTAGGGTTTTGAGGGGAAGAGGAGGCTAGGGTTTCTCTTGGGTTTCCTGATGAAGAAGGGTGTTTTCGGGTGGAGGGAACTATATATGAGTGGATATAACCCGACCCGAAACCCCAAACAAACCCGACCCAGAAAACCAGAAAAACTTCGATGAGTCGACTTATGACAGTCATGAGTCGACTCATGACTCATGGGTCGACTCATATTATAATGAGTCGACTCAACAGAGACTAAAAGGCAACAGGACTCGATTTTGTGAGTCGACTCATGACAATCATGAGTCGACTCATGGACTAAAAACTGCATACCATGACTCTGCTGCATATGATTGAAATTTTGCACACTCAACCTCATTACTGATGCATATAAACATACTCAAAATCTACGGGGTCTTACATTCTTCCCCCCTTAAAGGAATTTCGTCCTCGAAATTCAGAAATCATATCTAACTCATAAAGATACAAGAAAAACATGACAAGGGTCAAATCTAACCCGCACACATACACATTTTATAATACTGAATTCTAGTTAGCACACAGCGATATTCATATTTAACGATCTAAAATGATGATATTGTTACCTAACCCCTAATCTAATGGAACTAGTACGTCGGGCGAAAAATCCAAACAAGGAACCCCCATGTATATACCACGTGTTCCGAAAGATTAAGAATTAAGTAAAAGTACCCTCATTCTAGTGTTAAATATAAGTATCATAATATAGATATAATTATTCAAGTAAGAAGTCATATCATAAATACTTTAATCAGTTTTACCTGCTCGAACAAGTATGGGTAGTCGCGTCGCATGTCCTCCTCGCGCTCCCAAGAAGCTTCCTCAACTCCACTTCGGTTCCATTGAACTTTCACCAATGGAATCACCTTGTTCCTGAGTCTCTTGTCTTCTCTAGCAAGTATGGCCACTGGAATCTCAATAGTCGTCAAATCATCCCTAAGCTCGATCTCCGGTGCATCCAACACTCGTTGTCGCTCCTCATCGTGCAAGTGTTTCTTGAGCATAGAAATGTGGAATACATTGTGTATACTAGACATAGAAGCTGGAAGATCCAGTCTGTATGATACAGCTCCAATGCACTCCAAAATCCGGAAAGGTCCAATATATCTCTGTGCAAGCTTCCCTCGCCTCCCGAATCGCTGTACGCCTTTCATAGGCGATACCTTAAGCATAACCAAATCTCCAACCTGAAACTCTAGGGGTCTCCGCCTCTTATCTGCATAGCTCTTCTACCGACTCTGAGCGGTTAGAATCCGCTCCCTGATCAAGGCTACCTTCTCAGTAGTCTGCCTCACTAGCTCTGGCCCAAGCATCAAGCTGTCCTCCGGCTCGGCCCAACATATCGGTGATCTACAAGGTCTCCCATATAATGCTTCATACGGGGCCATACCGATCGTCGCTTGATAACTGTTGTTATAAGCGAACTCTACTAGTAGAATATGATCCTCCCAACTGCCTTGGAAGTCAATGACACACGCACGCAACATGTCCTCCAACACCTGATTCACCCTCTCTGTCTGACCATCCGTCTGTGGGTGGAATACACTGCTATAAGATAGCTTGCTGCCAAATGAGTCCTGAAAACTCCTCCAAAAATGTGAAGTGAAAACCGATCCCCGGTCTGACACGATCGTATCTGGCACTTCGTGAAGTCGAACTATCTCCCGAATGAAGATCCTCGCATAAGTCTCGGCTGTATAAGTAGTCCTCACTGGGATAAAATGTGCTGACTTCGTCAACCGATCTACTATCACCCAAACCGAATCATTCCCCTTCTTTGACTTCGGCAATCCCACTATAAAGTCCATGGAAATATCCGCCCACTTCCACTCTGGAATAGGCAAGGGCTGAAGTGTCCCTACCGGTCTCTGATGCTCTACCTTCACCTGCTGACAGGTGAAACATCTAGCCACATAGTCTGCAACCTCTCTACGCATACCGCTCCACCAGAAATGTCTCTTCAGGTCCTTGTACATCTTTGTGGTCCCTGGATGTACTGTGTACCGAGTACGGTGTGCCTCATCAAATAATTCCCTCTTCAGCTCTGTACGAGCTGGCATAACCAACCTACCCTTCATCCGTAGACCTCCATCTGCTCCAATGGTCCAATCAGCCTTAGGCTCCTTGGAAATCTCCTCCTTTCGGATTTGAATCCAAGAGTCTCCCAACTGAGCTCTGACAACTCTGTCACTCCAAGATGGCTGCACTGATACCGCTCCCAAAAATGCACTGGTTCCTCTAATCTCGGGTCTAAAATCAAACTGACTAAGAGTGATAAGGTCTCTGTACAATGAACACCTCAAAGCCGCAACCCGACGTCGACGCTTCCTACTCAAAGCATCTGCTACGACATTCGCCTTCCCTGGATGATACTGAATCGCGAACTCGTAGTCCTTGATAAACTCAATCCACCTCCTCTGCCTCTGATTGAGTTCCTTCTGAGCAAAGAGATACTTCAGACTCTGATGGTCTGTGAATAACTCAAACTGCACTCTAAGTAGTGCCTCCATGACTTCAGTGCAAACACCACCGCTGCTAACTCCAAGTCATGAGTGGGATAGTTCTGCTCATGCACCCTCAACTGTCGAGAGATATAGGCTACTACCCTCTGAGTCTGCATCAATACGCCTCCTAAGCCCGCCAATGATGCATCCGTATACACCACGAATGTCATGTCGCTGCTCGGAATAGTCAGAACCGGCGCCGTGGTCAACTTAGTCTTCAAAATATCAAAGGCCTTCTGGCACTCCATGCTCCATATAAACTGTACACCCTTCTTCGTAAGGCGTGTAATCGGCATCGCAATCTTCGAGAAGTCCTGAATGAACTTCCTGTAGTATCCAGCTAAACCAAAAAAGCTACGAATCTCTGACACTGTCTTCGGGGGCTCCCAATCAAGAACTGCTGTGACCTTAGCATGGTCCACTGCTATGCCCTCTCTACTGATGACGTGGCCAAGAAATCTGACTTCTGAAAGCCAAAATTCACACTTGCTGAACTTGGCATATAACTGATGCTCCTGAAGAGTCCTCAACGCTACCCGTAGATGCTCCTCGTGATCTGCCTCCGATCTTGAGTAAATAAGGATGTCGTCAATGAAGACGATCACAAATCCATGAATACCACGGGTGCATTGGTCAACCCAAATGGCATGACCAAGAACTCATAGGACCCATATCGAGTAAGAAAGGCGGTCTTGGGAACATTCATCTCCTGAACCCGCAACTGATGATAGCCAGAACGAAGATCAATCTTCGAGAAATACTGCGCTCCCCGCAACTGGTCAAACAAGTCATCAATCCTAGGTAGTGGGTACCTATTCCGGATAGTGACCTTGTTCAACTCTCTATAATCTATACATAATCTCATGCTGCTGTCCTTCTTCTTCACGAAGAGGACTGGCGCGCCCCACGGAGAATGACTCCGACGAATAAAACCCTGAGCTAACAACTCGTCCAACTAGATCTGAAGCTCCCTCATCTCAGCTGGTGCCATGCGATAGGGTGCGCGGGATATCGGGGCCGTGCCTGGCTGCAACTCAATACAGAACTCTACCTCTCTCACTGGAGGTAATCCAGGTATGTCCTGAAAGATATCCTGATACTCTGAGACAACTCTAGTCTCCAATAACTCAGCCCCCTGATCCCGTCGCATCACCTCCTCAATGTATGCCAGAAATGACTCCGCAAATCGGTTGCCCTGAGAGGTGGCTACAATCATCTCGGACCCATCGGACGCTCGCAATCTGACTGTCTACGCAAAACAGTCAATACCAATATGGTAGGACGACAACCAATCCATACCAAGAATGACATCAAACTCGGACATATGCAACACTATTGTTCGCGGGAAAAATCGTTGCTTTCTTCATCGATTCCATTGCACACTCTTATAATAGTTTATCGATTACAAAGATCCGGTCTTTTTATAAGATCCGGTTACAATGAAGATCAAATAAAAGAAATAAAAATTACAACTTTTTCTCTTGTTTGTCGAACAAATCACGAGCTCCTGTTTTGCGGTCGCTCGCTTGCGTGGGTTCTTTGCCTGCGCCGGGGTTTATCCGTTGACCACCGCGAGATCTAGATTCGGTCGGATCTACGCAGTACGATGGGTATTATTTCACTAGGAAAATAATAGCCGGGGGGATTATTTCACCAAGGAAACAATCGCCCAAATCTCGGGATCAAAGACCAAGCTTTGATCCGGGGTACGCCTGCGTAGATCTGATATCCGGTCCTCTCGAACTCTTGCCTTATTTGGCATTGACGATCGCCGAGCACCAGATCTGGAAGAGCGAGTCCTCGAAGTCCCAAAGCTTGGATCTTTTTTAGATCTGAGTCTTGAATCCAGCAGGGCTTCGCCTCTCCAAAATTTCCAATCCTTGAACAAATGAACCACCTCTCCTATTTATAGGCCATCTGAACTATGCCTACGCACAGGTGGCCGACACATCGAGCCACCTTGAGGTGGCTCGGTTTCGGCCGAGCCCCTCTAGGTGTTTGGGTTTCCATCGTTTTGTCGTTTTGTCGTTGTATCCGTTTTTCGGTTCTGTCTGTGATTCGGTTGTGTGGTTGATTTGTCCGAACTCGATTCGTTGACCTGATTTGGTAGTAAATCCACTTCTGAGTTCGACTCCGAAACTGATATTGATTCGATCATGATTCGTCCGAGTCTGCTCTTGGTTGGATGACTCGTTGATTCTTTAACCCGTTAGCTCGATTCCACACGCGAGTGGATTTATTCCGTTGTTTGCGTGTGGTTCGTTAGCCTCGTAGCTTCGTTACTCCGCTTCGTCGCCTATCGCTTGGCTTCGGTGTTGTGGACTAACAATCGTGTTTGGATACGTCGCCTGATGGTCTGTTTGTCGAATCGATGTCGTCAAGCTGTGTTAAGGGACCTATAGGCAGTTTTATACGCCTACAGATACCCCCTCCAAAGTATTTCAGCCTCGTTCTTTTATAGAAGAGTCTGGAATACTTTGGATATGATTGTCCCATCCTTCAATTGGTTATGACGGGATATCTGGAATGGCTTCTATTCTTGATTCCTTCAGTCCTCCAGGCTATTCGGTGCTTTGTCAAATGTTTGTAAGGGTTCCGGTGCTGCATTTATTGTCTGACCGTCTGTCGGAATTTTAAACTTGAAGTCGATTCTCAATTTCCTGACTTCTTAGCTCGAGTTTGCTGACCATCGATTGTCGGTGTTGAATCTTCATTTGCAATACATTGTCCGGCGTTTGAGCTTCATTGCGACGCGTTGTCCGGCGTCTAAACTTCATTGCGACATGTTGTTCGGTGTCCGACACAGTTTATACTCGTACGTCTGCTGGAGTATACACAGTTTAAGCTCTTAAGGAATTGGAGCGTAGCAGATATTCGAGTCACGAGACCAATCTATCAAATTGATACGTCAATGACTCGTATTCATAGAATTTTTGGCAAATTCTCAGCCATCAACGGGTTTGATAAGCCTTTACCGACTACCGTTTGAGTCGGGCTAGCATGCGGATTGTTTAAGTCCGTTTCGCATATGACGTTAAGCTAAAAGAGTTAACCATTTTAGTGCTACGATATTGAATACGTAGACTTTGTCTTTCTCCTGTGAAAAGACTAAACAGCAACGTGTATGAGACGTTGACTTAGGATTTTTGGCAAATCCTCAGCCTTCAACGGATTTGACGTGCTCTTACCGACTACCGTTTGAATCGGGCTTACATGCGGATTGTTTTAGTCCGTTCCGCATGTGACGTTATGCTAAAGGAATGAACTCCCTTAACCTTTGTGCTATGATGTTGAATACATAGACTTTACCATTTGTTACGGGAATAGGTTACCCGGCGACGCGTGTTAGGCGTTGACTTTAGGATTTTTGGCTAACCCCCAGCCTTCAACAGATTTGATTAGCCTTTACCGACTACCGTTTGAGTCGGGCTAGCATGCGGATTATCTAAATCCGTTCCGCATGTAACGTTGTGCTAACGGAATGAACTCCCTTAGACTCTTTGCTACGACTTTGAATACGTAGACTTCACCATTGTTACGGGAATAGGCTACCCGGCAACGTGTATTAGACGCTGACTTATTCTTACTTAGGTTTCAGGATAAGATACCCCAGAATCGAACTCTGGTGTCTCTTTCGACAGTAAAAGACTAATCTGGTGACGCGTGTTAGGCGTCGGCATATCCTTTCTTAGGATTCAGGATGAAATTCCCCATGCGTGTAAGGCATGGATTTTGGTGTTATTAATAACAACCTGCCACAATGTTGAATATGTGGGCGAATGTTCTTTTTAACGGTTAAGAACTAACCGGCAGCACGGGTTAGGCGCAGACTTATCCCTGCTTAGGTTTCAGGATAAAATACCCCAGATCGAACTCTGGTGTCTTCTTCTACGGAGAAAGACTAAACCGGCGGCGCGTGTTAGGCGTCGGCATATCCTTTCTTAGGATTCAGGATGAAATTCCCCATGCGTGTAAGGCATGGATTTTGGTGTTATTAATAACAACCTGCCACAATGTTGAATATGTGGGCGGGTGTTATTTTTAACGGTTAAGAACTAACCGGCAGCGCGGGTTAGGCGCAGACTTATTCTTGCTTAGGTTTTAGGATAAAGTACCCCAGAATCGAACTCTGGTGTCTTCTTCTACGGAGAAAGACTAAACCAGCAGCGCGTGTTAGGCGCAGACTTATCCCTGCTTAGGATTCAGGATAAACTTCCTAGGATGAATCCTAAATTTTTGGAAAATGATTGGTGTGGGAAGGAAGAATTTTATATTCTATTCCCCGAACAAGGAAGGAAGAATTTTATATTCTATTCCCAGTTGGAAAAGAGACTCGAGGTGGGATCTCCACCCCCAGAATCGAAAAGATTCGGATAACCCTAACTGTCGGAAGGTTTGATTACCGAACTAAAGATGAATTTCTCATTTATCGAGAATGAATTGTGGTTTTGGTCCTAACTGTAGGAAGGTTTGACCAAGCGGGAGCCTGAGATGACCCTAACTGTAGGAAGGTTTGATCACTCGATTTGAAAGTGGACCTCTCGTTCATTGGAGGAATCGAGAGGGGATTTTGGTTGTGGTCCTAACTGTAGGAAGGTTTGACCAAGTGGGAGGTTTAAAACGATCCTAACTGTAAGAATGTTTGATCGCTCGATTTGTGGGCCTCTCGTTCATTGGAGGAATCGAGAGGGGATTTTGATTGTGGTCCTAAGATTTGACCAGGTAAACAGTGGGTTTAGTGCTTATCATTTTATTTGTAATGATCGGGTTATCCCTAAGAAAATTATATGTAACATTCTTTCGGGAACTTTCCGTTACATGAATTATCTACCCCCAGCTTTTCTTGCGAAACTGGGTTTATCATTGTATCGGCTGCATGATCGGGTTATCCTTAAGAATACCACGCATGGCATTCTCCAGGAACTTCCCGTGGAAGAAAGGAAATAGTTTAGACTCATATACCTATTGGAGTATCAGGGAGCAGTTTAACCTCTTATACCGGTCGGAGGATTGAGAAGTAGTTTATACTCATATACTCTTCGGAGTCTTAAGAAGCAGTTTATACTCTTATACTTATCGGAGT
>BQKN01057820.1:0-33587 GCA_022839385.1 Asparagus kiusianus | reverse complement strand
AACGAATATGGGTTTAGAAATCCAAAACCAACTCAAAACAGGATTCAAAAATACATGTTTTAATATATCATTCAAAAATTATCGGGGTTTTATATTGTGACGACCCAGGGTTCACACAAGGCTGTAGTCCCAGGTGAAACCAGGATTATCAAACCTGCCAAGCACCAACACCATGCTACGACATGTTTTACCATCACAATTACTATCTCTCTAGTGAAAACAATAAATAGATGAAGGTACAGACAGGTAAATAATTAAAATCGAACAACACTGAAAATATACACAGAAGAAGCATAAAAATATTAATAATGAACCTAACTAGAATGAAGTAGATATATCGCTGAGTCTGAACTGAATCTTAAATACAATAAATCAAATAAACAAAGTCTCACAAGAGTTCTCAACTCTAAAATAAAATACCAATCTAGAGTCTGAAAATAATCAACTACATGTGGAGTTCTGTAATAACTACAAAATATTATAAATAGCTAAACGGACAACTAAGATGTCCCATCAACCCGCAACTCTCCGTGCGTCAGACTCGCTGCCTAAAAGAGGGGAAACAACAAGCGTCAAAGCGCGAGCGAGATCATCACTACCTCTCCCCAGGGGAAGGGGTAGGAGTATATAGAAAATAGAGTCAGTACATACATATATCAAATCATTCATATAGCTCTCTTTGAATGAAAAACAAATAGTCAAGGAAACATACTCCAATCTCTAACATAAAGAATAAATATCTCATCTCGAAGTACATCTGAGTAGCCTGCTCTAATATAAGAGGATGCCAATCAAACCAAAATGAAATATAACTGTCGTCCATAACGGGTGTGCCAAAATCTCAAAGTAAATACCCTACTCACGGGTAGTCTATCATGGAAGTACAACTTATAACTGATCAAATATCTATGTGTGCATCATCTTGTGCTATAGCGATACTCTTGTAATGCTCTTACTCAACCACTCTGCGGCAATAGGATTCATTATCTCCCTATTCCGGATACGTATAATAACGATACTTTTGTAATACTCTTACTCAATCGTTCTGCGGCAAATAGGTTTCATCTCCCTATTTCTGAGTACATCTAAAACAACACTATTCATATGTGTTTATCAGTTTAACTTGTGTCAAAAGTGTGTCAATCTAACACAATCTAAGCATACATGCACTAAATCTCAGTGTGCGTGACCACATCTGATATTCACCATCAATCCAGGTGTTTAACAACCACTAATCTCATAGTCTATCATCATAAGGTTGAGAGATTCGCTCGAAAAACCAAAACCAAACCAATTAAATATGCACAGGCCGAAACAGACTGGCGGTTGACCGTGGCGGTCGACCGTGACGGACCCCAGAGACTACCTAAGTCTCTGTCCTGCACGCGGTCGACCGTAACGGTCGACCGTGAACCCAAATTCTAGTTTTTCACAGATTTGTGTGTGTAGTGTTCACGTTATGTTTTCTTGATATAAACATGTTTAAAACTTCATGAAACTTATATGCAAACATGCCACAGTAGATAGGAACATCTAGAAACAAACTCAACATGTATAACCAAGATTTAATGTATTAGATTTATATTCAAAACCCTAAAACATGCATAAAAGCTCAAAACGATGAATCAAACTTCTTTCTTTTTATTAACCATGTTTTAAAATCATTTTTAGATCTTAAATACATCTGTAAAATCGTTCTCAACCTTTTTAGCTTGCAAAGACCTAGTCTTTATACATATAATACAAAAGAATTTGACTTTATTCATAAATTAGTTATTTAGGCTCTACAAAACATGTTAAAAACTCTTTAAAATGTTTTAAAAAAACTAGTAGGGAGATTAGCAGAGATGATACTCGCCTGAGGTTGTAGGGAAAACGTTTAGATGCAAGGATGAAAGAGGTCTCCACTCTAAAAGCCAAAAACCACGAGAAATCCTACTCAAAAGCCTCCAATCTTCTCTAAGAATCAAATTAGGGTTTTGGGGAGCTTGGTGGCTGTTAGGGTTCTTTGGAATACTGAGAAGATCGTGAAAAACTCATATATATATCAGGGGAAAACGAATATGGGTTTAGAAATCCGAAACCAACTCAACAGGAACAAAACACTTTACAGGTTTCGCGGTCGACCGTTGCGTTCGACCGGACTACGGTCGACCAGATTGGGCATTTCTAGGTACTCAAGTGTTTGGCCATTTGTGCACGTTTCAACTCTTCTCTCTCTCATGTATGAACTCGTTCATACTCAAAACACATGGTATTATACTCATATACTATTAAATGATATTTATCATACTAAATATCCATATATCATAATTTATCACACATTAATTATATTATTAATAAATTATCGGGGTTTTACATTCACCCCCCCAAAAGGATTTCATCCTCGAAATTCCGCAGTCGCATCTCAAAGCTCAATAACTGAGAAAACACATTAAGAAGGTATAATTCATTTTAAGAAACCCTTCTGCACCCATCTTATAGTATTAGCACAATGATATTTAAAGTTAACAACCTAGAATGCAAACATTCTTACCTAAATCCTTAACTAAATGAAATTAGTACATCGAGCGAAATAATCTAAACAAGGAAATCCTCATGTATATACCATATGCTTCAAATAATTAAGGATCAGGTGACAATATCCTCATTCTAGTGTTAAAGATAAATATAAATGTGACTAAACAACATAGATAATGACTACTATCAAATCATATAAGCATAAGAAATTATCAACATCATACCTGTCCAAACAGGTGTGGGTAGTCGCGATGAACATCCTCTTCGTGCTCCCAAGAAATCTCTTCGGCTCCTTGCCGTTTCCACTGAACTTTCACTAATGGAATAACTTTATTTCTAAGCTTTTTATTCTCTCTAGCAAGTATGCATACCAGTACCTCTATGGTAGTCAAGTCATCCTGAATCTCAATCTCTGGTGAGTCAATCACTCTTTGCTGCTCATCATCCCGCAGATGCTTCTTAAGTATCGAAACATGAAAGATATCGTGTACACTCGACATCGATGCTGGAAGATCTAATCTATAAGAAACATCTCCAATGCGCTCGATGATTTTGAAAGGACCAACATATCTCGAGGCAAGCTTCCCCCGTTTACCGAATCGTTAAACACCCTTCATCGGTGATACTTTCAACATAACTGTGTCTCCGACCTGAAACTCTAAAGGTCATCTCTGCTGATCTGCATAGCTCTTCTGTCGACTCTGCGCCGCAAGAATGCGCTCTCGAATCAAGGCCACCTTTTCTGTGGTCTGTCTAACTAACTCCGGGCCAATCAGTAGACTATCTTCTAGCTCTGCCCAACATATGGGTGATTTGCAAGGTCTTCCGTACAAAGCTTCATACGGTGCCATCCCGATGGTAGCTTGGTAACTATTATTATATGCAAATTCAATCGGTGGGATGTAGTCCTCCCAGCTACTCTGAAAATCTATAATACACGCTCTCAGCATGTCCTCTAAGATCCGATTCACTCTCTCGGTCTGACCATTTATCTGGGGGTAAAAAAACACTGCTAAATGATAACTGGCTGCTAAAAGCATCTTTAAAACTCCTCCAAAAATGAGATGTGAAGACTGAGCCCCGATCTGATACAATCGTCTCCGGAACTCCATGCAATCTAACAATCTCTCGAATGAAGATCCTCGCATACATATCTGCTATATGAGTCATCCTCACAGGTAAGAAATGTGCGGACTTAGTCAATCTATCAACTATAACCCAAATAAAATCATTTCCTTTCTTTGACTTAGGCAACCCCACTATGAAATCCATGGAGATATCTGCCCACTTCCACTCGGGAATGGGTAAAGGCTGTAGGGTTTCTGCAGGACTCTGATGTTCTGCCTTAACTTGTTGGTAGGTATAACACTTAGCTACATAATCTGCAATCTCTCTGTGCATACCACTCTACCAAAAATGCATCTTCAGATCCTTATACATTTTCGTCGTGCCTGGGTGCACTGTATATCTGCTGCGATAAGCCTCATCAAAAAGTTCCCTCTTCAGCTGTAGATTGTTCGACATAATGATCCTGCCCTTCATCCTAAAGCCTCCATCTACTCCAATAGTCCAATCATCATTGGGTTCTTTGAAAATCTTCCCCTTGCGGGTTTGAATCCAAGAATCCTCTAACAGAGCTCCGACTACTCTATCTCTCCAAGATGGCTTTACAGATAACGCTCTTGAGAACACACGACTCCCGCCAATCTCTAGCCTAAAACCAAAATGGCTGAGGGTATAAAGATCCTGATATAGTGAACATCTCAAAGCTACTAGTCCGCGACGACGCTTCCTGCTCAACGCGTCTGCTACCACGTTCTCCTTTCCCGGATGATACTGTATAGCAAACTCATAATCCTTAATAAACTCTACCCATCATCGTTGCCTCTGGTTGAGTTCTTTCTGTGAGAATAGGTACTTCAAACTCTAGTGATCTGTGAATAACTCAAACTGTACTCCGTACAAATAATGTCTCCATGCCTTCAGTGCAAAGACCACTGCTGCTAGCTCCAAATCGTGCGTAGGATAATTCTGCTCATGAGACCTCAGCTGCCTTGAAATATAGGCTACGACTCTCTGGGTCGGCATCAATACACCGCCAAGACCCGATAAAGATGCATCAGTGTAGACAACAAAAGTCTTATCACTGCTAGGAATAACCAATACTGGTGCTGAAGTCAACTTAGTGAAGATTTACCTGAGGAAAAGCTCGAGAATCCAACAAAAATCAGATCTTGAAGAAAGCTCGAACCGCGTGCTCAAGGGGCCTGAGAGAAAATTTTATATGGAGATTTTGAGGGATTTCTCAGTCTAAGATCAAAAGGAAAGATAGATCTAAGACAAATTTGAAGGTTTGGAGGAGAAAGGATGCACGAGGGAAGAGAAAACTCAAAAAAATGGAGAGGGGGGGCGGCCCTAGAGAGAGGAAAAGAGGGTATTTTATAGTGTTGAACCAGCCTTGAACCGGACCAGACCAGACTGAACCGAACCAGACCAAGATGAACCAGACCAGACCAGACTAAATCAGTTTAAAGGAGGCTGAACCAGGCCAAACCAGGCTGAACCAGACCAAACCAGGATGAATTAGTCTGAACCAGGCTAAACCAGTCTTGAACCAGTCCTGAACCAATCTTGAACCAGGTTGAACCAGTCTTGAACCAGGTTGAACCAGTTCTGAACAAGTTTGAACCAGATTTGAACCAAAATTCAAATTGGAGCTGAACCGAGTATCGAAACGACTTCAAATTGACCTATGGTTCAGTCCCTTATTTATTCATTCCTCTCCCACACATTCGGAAGTGTCAGAAGATTTTTTGAGCCTAATTACTGCCTTTTTTGAGTCATTATCAGGCCGGTTCAGCTCATTCGGACCTAAAAAATACTCCGAAAAGTATACGAGTATAAACTGCTTCTTAGTACTCCAATAAGGTATACGAGTATAAACTATTCCCTATTTTAGTTGAGAAGTTTCTGGAGAGTATTTTTCTTAAAATATTCTTAAGGATAACTCGACAACACTCCGAAAAGTATAAGAGTATAAACTGCTTCTCAAGACTCCAGCAGACGTACGAGTATAAACTGTGTCAAACGCCGGGCAACGCTTCACAATGAAGCTCAAATGCCGGATAACGCGTTGCAAATGAAGACTCAACGCTAACAATCGATGGTCGGTCCTATGTTGAAACAGCAAACACGAGCTAAGGATCAGAAAATCAGGAATTAACTTCAAGTTTAAAATTCTGACAATGGTCAGACAATAAATGCAGCACCGGAACCCTTGTAGACATTCGACAAAGCACCGAATAGCCTGGAGGATTGAAAGAATCAAGAATAGAAGCCATTCCAAGGTCCCGTTACACCGATTGAAGGTTGGGACAATCATATCCAAAGTACTCCAGACTCTTTTATAAAAGAATGAGGCTGAAATACTTTGGAGAGGGTATCTGTAGGCGTATAAAACTGCTTATAGGTCCCTTAACACAGCTCGGCACGGTGATTCGACAAACCAACGAACCATCGGGCGATATATCCAAGCATGTTCGTTAGACCACAACACCGAAGCCAAGTGAGACGCGACAAAGCGGATTAACGAGGTGACGAGGTTAACGAACCGCACGCAAACAACATCCAATCGTGTGCCCAATCAAGCTAACGGGTCGATGAATCAACGAGTCATCCAACCGTAGAGTCCACCACATCAAACAAGATCGGGAGCAGACTCGAACTCGAACACCAAAGCGGATTTACTGCCAAATCAAGATCCGGACTGCCAAATCAGAGTCCAGATCAACAATGAAGTTCGGATAAACCGCGAAACGAAAAAACGGGTGAAGAAGCAAACATCTGGAGGGCTCGGCCAAAACCGAGCCACTCCTAGGTGGCTCGGCTAAAACCGAGCCACCTAGGTGGCTCGGCCAAAGCCAATCCTCCTAGGTGGCTCACCGAGCCACCAAGTGGTGGCGCGGCCCTGGCCGAGCCACCTCTTGGTGGCTCGGTGGCCGAGCCACCTAGGTGGCTGGCCGAGCCACGTAGGTGGTTGGCCGGGCCAACTAGGTGGTTGGCCGAGGCCACCTAGGTGGTTGGCTGAGCCACCTAGGTGGCCGAGCCCAGATCTGGGCCAAGATCTGAGCCCAGATCTGGTTTGAGGTGCCTATAAATAGACTTGAAGGCTCATTGTTGAAAAGGTTGGATTTTTGTTGAACTTTTGAGGAGAAACTCTGTTGGATTGAGAACTCAACTTCGGAGTTTTGGAGCTTTGAAGACTCGGACTTTTCAGATCTGGTTCTTGGCGATCATCCACGTCAAACAAGGCAGGAGTTCGAGAGAGATCAGATCTGAGATCCACACGGTCATCCTCCGGATCAAAACTTGGTTTTTGATCCCGAGAAGAGTATCGATTTCGCTTGGTCGATTTCGATTACTTAGGGTTATTATTTCCTTGGTGAAATAATCCCTTTGGCTGTTATTTCCTTCGTGAAATAACACCCGTCATACCGTGTAGATCCGACCGGATCAAGATCACGCGGTGGTCCACGGATTAACCCCGGCGCAGGCAAAGAACCCACACAAGCAAGAGACCACAAAACAGGATCTTGTGATTTGTTCTAGAAAAGGAAAGTTGTAATCTTTTAAGATTCTTTTTTGATTTTGTTGTAACCTGATCTTATAAAAAGACCGGATCTTTTGTAACTGATAAACTGTTGCTCAAGACAACAATGACATCAATGAAAGCAATTTTTCCCGCGAACATGGATATACACAGAAGAAGCATAAGAAATATCAAGAATGAGCCCAACTGAAATAGAATAGAAATATCTCTGAGTGTAAACTGGATCTCAAATACAATGAGTCAAATAAACACAGTCTCACAAGAGCTCTCAACTCTAAAATAAAGTACCAATCTAGAGTCTGAAAATAATCAACTACAAAATGATTAATAATGTTGTTTATCTGAATTTAGATGATTTTTCTTCATTTTGAGGTTTCGTGCATGATTGAGGGTTTAAATATGATTTATTATACAAATAATCATGTTTTATATGTTGAAATTATTCCCAGAGATGTTAATCTGCTGATTTTAATGTTTCATGCAAGTTTCATATTGTATTAAATAAGTTTAAATAACAAGAATACGACACGAATACAACTATGTAGAAACTTGCACGATTTCTGAAAATATCGGGTTCGGTCGACCGCGCCTAAGCGGCGGTCGACCGCGCCTAAGCGGCGGTCGACCGCATGCTAGACAGAGGCCTGGGAAGCTTCTGGTTTGCGGTTCGGTCTACCGCCGCATGTATGCGGTTGACCGCTAGTCTGGCAGTTAGCCTGTGCATGTTTTTGACCCACATTGATGTTTTCAAGAGAGTTTCTCGACCTTGTATTATTGTATGATGAGGTTTAGGAGTTGTTTAACACCTGAGATGTTGGTGAACACCAGATATGGATATGTACATCAAGATATGTACACGTACACTCAGTTCCTGTGATTTGACATGTTTTGTTAAGATAATTAATACATGTTGGGTTGATGATAATGAATTAACCTATGAAAAAGTTTTGTTTATTAGTTATGGATGCTCAGTGTGATTGTTTATCTCGTAATGAGGCCTCAGCTATAGCACACTAGGAGTATTTGGTTGTTTTTCTGTAATGAGACCTCGGTGGTACCAAATACTCGAAGATTATCGGCATGTTTTTTAGGTTGGGTTGATGTGCCTATTCATCGTTGTACGATCATCTGGAAGCATATCTAGAAATAGAGAGATAAAACCTATTACCGTAGATCGATTGATTAAGGAAGTTGAACCCACATGTAAATGTGCGAACCTTACAAAAGTATCGTTAGTTCATGTAACCAGAATAGGGAGATAAAACCTATTGCCACAGAACGATTGAGTAAGAATCTTACAAAAGTATCATTAGTTTATGTAGCCAAAATAGGGAGATAAAACTTATTGCCACAGAGTGATTGAGTAAGAACCTTACATGAGTAATGTTATATGCACATGGAGATGCACATATATATATATTTACAGTTGTAGTTTTTCTCCCATGTTAGATTACCCATGAGTAGGGTACATCATTTGATAAATGGCATACATGATATGGCCCATGGTGATTATGAGTTGGGTGATATTCTCTTATTATTTCGCCACTACTCGAGGTACCACTCGAGGGTACCTCGAGACGTGATATTATTTCTATATGGTTGAGGTTTGGAGTAACTCTTTTGAGTGTTTTTTTCATTCATAGAGTTAGAATTTGTATTTAAGGATTCACAATTTGAGACATAATATATACATGAGGGTTTTCTTATTTTGATTATTTCGCTCGACGTACTAATTCTTGTGTTGTGGATTTCTAAATATCAATCTCCATTTAGAATTATATGAATAATTTTATACTGATATGTACTGACTCTATTTTTTTATATACTCCTACCCCTTCCCCTTGGGAGTGGTGGAGATAATCTCTCTAGCACTTTGACGCTCGTTGTTTTCCCCCCTTTCAGGCAGCGAGTCCGACGCATGGCGAGTCGCAGGTTAATGAGATTGAATTTTAGATTCTGTCTAGATATTACTATATTTGTAGTTATCTCAGAACTCCACATTTAGTTGTTTATTTTCAGAATCTAGACTTGTATTGTAATTTGTAGAGGTTGAGTGCCTTAGTGTGATTACATTTGACTCATTGTGTTGAGATTTATTTCAGACTCAGAGATATTTTCATTCTAGTTTAGTTGGGCTTATTAATTAATTATTCTTATACTTCTTCTGTACATATCTGATCTTGTACTATTTCTATTAATTTGTTTGTTTTGTACCTTCACCTTTTGTTGACTCTACTAGAGAGATAGTAACTATGATGGTGAAACATGTTGTAGTATGGTGTTGGTTCTTGGCAGGTTTGACAATCTAAGTTTCACTTTGGACTACAGCCTTGCATGCACCCTGGGGCGTCACACTTGACATTCCACATGGGGATATTTTATTAGATAACATTATTTACAATGACCCAACAGTGGACTCCTTATTGACTCTTCGTGGCAAACATTTTCCACTTGATTCTATCTCATTTTTTATTTGGCCAAAATTATTAGCTGTATCATCTGCTACAACATAATTCTCAAAATTAGGGGTTATAGTCATTACTCTCATGAACTCACTCGTGCTATTGATGCTATTGTTGGGATTCGTGATGTCAAGTGGGGCAATGTTATATTTAATGTCATAGCTTTCATTCACACTACTTTTCTTCCTTTTGGAGCTATCTTAACCAAGGTTTTCTCTCACTTTGAGGTTGATTTATCAGATGAGATCTCTGTCAAAGTCTTACCCTTCTTTGACTCTTCGGTTCTTCATAGGATGAGTATCCCCGCAACTCAGTATGAGTTAGACCATCCTGTTCATCATCAGCCTTCTAGTTCTGAGTCTTCCAGTTCTGAGTCTGCTAGCTCTAGGGATTCATCACCTCCTCCATCTAGTTCTAAGGCTCCTCTTTCTGCACCCACTTCTAGTATCCTAGATTATATATTTCATCGTATGGACAGGTTAGAAGAGGGAGTGTATGCTCGCTTGTCTGGTTATGAGTGGGGCAAGAAGAAATTTGTGCTAAAGCTCAAGTTTGGCAAGGTGAGGTACTTAGGAGGATTGTGTAAAACCCCAAAAGTTTAAATAAATTATGATAAATGGTAATAAATGTGTTATATGATGATAAATAACATTTATTGATATTTGAGTATGCTAGAAATTGATTTGAGATTAATTCAATGTATATATGTGAATATAGGACTGAAATCATGCACTATATACATGAGCCTGAAATCTAGAAAAACGACCAATTAAGAGTATACGTATTTTACACACTAATGTAGTTCGAATTTGGAAAACCTCAAAAAAAAAGTTGTAGGTCCCTTCAATGGCTTTCCAACAAATCTTAAATCACCTCATTTCGAGTTCAGATGTAGGTTTGATGACCTTTTCAGGATGGTGCAACACCCTCCTCCTCCTCCGGGTCTAAGGCCATCAGATTCGTGAAGACAAATTTCATTTGGACTTGTATCTTTTTATTTTGAACTATGTATTTATTATTATTATTATTATTTTGGCTTGTAGTTGTTTTATGAGTTTGAACTATGTAGTTTGGATTGTTTTGGTTTGGTGTGAACAATGTATACACTTATTTTATGTATTTTAGCTTATGGTTCATCTCATTTATGTCTTATGATTATATGATTAGTGCTTTATGCTTGCTCACATAGCTTTCATGCATATATATCTCTTGTGAGGCAAATGTATAAACAAATATTTGAGTTTCCTTTGATAATCTTGCCATATTCATTCTTATATATATATATATATATATATATATATATATATATTCTATGTTGCTTTTAAATGGGAGAGCAATCCCTATTTATGTTTATACTCACCAATGCTTATAGGTAGGGGAAGCTTTAGCTCTCTTTATATTATTTTTTCCCATTTTGATGTTGCCAAAGGGGCATAAAAAGTGAGTATATTGTGGTTTTATTGTTGTTCTTATTATTTTTATATATCCATTGAGTATATTGTTTGTCATCATAAAAAGGGGGAGATTGTTAGGACTCGTGTTTATGAGCATACTATCTAATCTTGTTTTGATGATTTAACAAATAATTTATAACTATGTGTTTTTGGTGTTTTGTGTTTATTATATATCCAAGTCGATGATATCTAAAATGAAGCCGATACAAATCAAGTCAAAGATTCAAGAACAAGCTTCAGATGCATACATTTGGGTATATTAGTTTAGGATTTATATATTGTGTGTTGATACTTCAAGCTCAATATTATGCTCACACACATTCTTAGTTTTATCACAATTTGGTTATTTTTATGAAAATATTGTGTTATTGGTTTATGGACTAAATAATCCTTGTATACATCTTTTATTAAGTCTATAAATCAATTTAAAAGATTTCATAACTTGGTTTAAGTCAAAAGTAAAAGATCAAGTGTTTTAAATATACATGTATTTGTAAGTTTTTGCAAAATGACGATTTTTCACAAACGGGAAATGATATTTCAAAATTTTCTTTTGCAACATGTTCACTTTCATGTTTATAAACAATTTCTCAAATTTTACATTTTTTGGAATTTATTTAATATTTTTAAAGAGGGTTCAAAGTTCATATTTACTATTCAAAAAAACATGTGCACGCTATCAGTCGACTGATACTTGTTATCAGTCGACTGATGAAACGCGCTGGAAAGAGCAGAAGTATCTGCTCAGTCGACTGATGAACCATCAGTCGACTGATGCAGGTTATCAGTCGACTGATGAGTTCATCAGTCGATCGATAGCAGATGAGCAACATGTAACAGTCAGCTCATCAGTTAACTGATGAACAATATCAATCTACTGATGGCACTATAACGGCTAGTTTCCATCTTGCGTGCTTTTCAGGTTTTTTGTCTTTTTGGTTGGATTTTCTTGGTTTTTAGGATTTGTTTCATGAACCTATATACGCCCACATTTACTCTAACTTCTGAATTAACTAGAAATGTTTTAAAACAAGTTTACAAGAATTTAAGTTTGTTTAAGTGTGGTTTAATATGTGTTTTGTGAAGAAGCTTTCACAAGAGGAAGAAGAGATCGATTCTACTATGTTTGAGCTTCAATTTAATACATCTCTCTTTCTTGTTTTCAGTGAAGATTTCTATAGAAAAGATTTCTAGCTCTATACATTTATTTGTTATTTATTTATTTTATTTAAGCTAGAATTTATATTGAGTTTAGTTCGGATATTGCTCATTAATCACACACACCATCTATTGAGCTTTTAGTATTTTATACACTATATAATTGGGTTATGGTGAGTGATACATTGAGTGTGAGCTTTTAGTTGAGTTCTCATCTTGTTAGAGAATAAAACAATTTGTATTTGAGCCTATTTGTTGAGTGAACACATTGTAATACACAAGTACACCGAGAGGAGTGTGTGGTGAGAGACGGGGACGATTCTAAGAGGAGTGGCGTTGGTAGTAAAGCCTAGGGAGAGGTAGTAAATTCGTGCACTTGAGGAAGTCGACACGGGCCAGGCCGACACTTAGAGGGTGTATTGTGTGATTACAAGTGAGTGTTGTAAACATTTATCAGTAAGCATTCACTAGTGGAAATAGAGCTTTCGCTAATGGCAACATCGCTGACGGGAAATTACCGTCAGCGTTGTTCACATCGCTGACGAGAAATACCGTCAGCGATGTTGTCGTCAGCGTTTCTTCGCTACCGTCAACGATGAAAACATCGCTGACGGGTTTTAAACATCGCTGACGGGTTTCCCATCAGCGATGTGAGATATATAACTTTATCGGCCTGAAATATTTACCACAGATAAACCCTAAGTTTTCCTCACCGCCACGCGCCCTCGACTTCCCCTCTCTCAGCTTAGCAACTCACCGCCGGCGATCACCTCACCCTCGCGGCCGGCCTTGCCCGTGCCATCACCTTCCCCTCCCCCTCTTCGACTCCACCGCCCGTAGCCTCGAGCTCACCGTCGACCATGGAGCTCATCACCGCACCGCCCCCGCGCCGACTCAAACAGAGGGGTCGCCTGAGCTCTCTCATCTCCTCTTAAGTCGCGTATGATTCCTTTGATTTTTTTCAAAATTTTTATAATTTTTTTGTTGTGATTTTAGGTTTTGTTGTTTTTTCTAATTTGAGATTTGATTTCTTGGATTGCAGTGCAGGAGATCCAAGTGAGTCTTACTTTTTGTTGGACTGCAGTGCAGGAGATCCAAGTGAGTCATACTTTTTGTTGGATTGCAGTGCAGGAGATCTAAGCGGTAATTTTTGGTCCTTGTTTGAATTTTCAGTTGAAAATTGGATATTGATGGGTTTTAATGTATGCAAACTTATTTAAAGCCATTAGGATCTTATGTACTCGGACAGAGGAATTAGGTAGGGGGTCTCATTCATTTACAATAGTATTCTAACTAATTTTCCAATCGTAGTTGTGGTTTTCTTCCATTTAAAGCCATTAGTTTCATGTGACCTTTTTAGATCTCGATACAACAAACTTCCACTGTATTAATAAATACGACATTTTGTCAACTTACTTTTTATTGTTTAGAGAGCAATTTACTAATTTTTCTACTCTGAGATAATGACAATAGACTGAGTCACTGAGATCACAAGTAACATTCTAAAGAAAAATTATTTACCAAATCACTATCAAAATTGGACATACAACACAATCTCATATGTTTGTACCGTAAGTAATTATATATAAGAGTAAACTAGGATTGATGTGTCTCCTCGTATAGCATTATTAATGTAACACTCATCTAAATTGTTGGTATCCATATCGTCGACATAATGATTAGCATTTTAGATATTTATCATATAAGCAACACGTTGTAACCAACAATTCAAGAAAAACACCATTATTATTATAAAGGGGTTTTCACCTAGAAACCACATTGACATTCGGGTAATTATACGAAAACTACCTTTTATTTTTATTTTATACATAAACCATAATTAAAGTTGGTTTTTGTTGCTATTAATCATGTTCTAATCAAATTTTTACTAAAGAACCAAAAATAAGCTTAAAAAAATTCAAGTTCAATGTACGTGAGTTGTATTTTAGTAATACTTATGTTTGAGTTAGAAATTGTTTTCTTCATTGTATAACTCGTTACAACTTTAATCGATACAACTTTGAATGCATGCAGTGAGTTTTATTGTGTTATATATCATGATTTATGAATCAGAAGTCGTTACCCCTAGTTTCTCGTCTAATAATGTTGGATGTGAATCTCTTCTGATATAAACTCACGCGATTCTAGTTGGATGAGAAAATACTTTTTACATCTAAAGAGAATAACATGATTTATATTAGGAGTGCAATAATTATTAGATCTGTCCAGGGAGGAGTCCCCTTCTCGTACAGGTTAGGAATACAGTAGTGTATCGTCTATCTTTGTATACTTTATGTATTTTTATTCCTTAAAAATTTCGATAACACGTACCGCATTGTTCTCCGTGTACAATAAGTGTATGTCGTTTTGCGTATCGATTTATAATCGATCTATTATCGATGATTGATACGCATTATAATATCCGTACAGTGTACTCGAAGAACTACAGGTAGGTGCTGCCGAAATTTTCAAGAAATAAAAACGCTTAAAGTATATAAAGGTAGTTGTGGACACTACTATATTCCTAATGCGATAGGTCCATTTCCTATGACAGCTGTTAAATTGTCTTATTTCAAATATGAGCGTTAGATTTTACTCCCACATAATTAATGTTCTGTCATTTTTCCCTCCGAGATTATTATAATTTACATTTCCTTGATGTCGTGAAGAAAGTTAATATCACGCAACTGTTAATTTGATGCGTTACTAATAAAAATTCACATTACCTAGTTATGTTTAATATCAAACAGATGAGGATAGTTCCCAACAAATGATCGATATTCCTCGTATTGATAGATGGAGGGATAGTTGATGTAAAGATGGAATAAATCAATTCATACAATACGCCTTGGCAGACCCACGGAAGTTAAATAGTGATGTCGTGTATTATCCCTGCTATTGGTGTAAAAATAGGGCGTTGGTGGATAAAAGTGATTTACAGAAACACTTTATATCAGGATTTTATAAGGAGTACAAATATTGGACGTTTCATGGAGAAGGATGTCTTGAAGAAATGGAATTGATGGTGGACACCGGTACGTCCGATGGGAGAATAGACGATACGAGGATAGATGATACACATACGATGCTTGCTAATATGTTAACAGTTCCTAATATAGATCAAGCTGAAGATGCTAAGGATGCTGAAGTTACAGGAAATGCTGGGGGCGTGACTGATCATGAGGAGCTGGCACAGATAATGAAATTAATAGACGACAATGAAAATGATCTATATGAGGGTTGCACCGAGTTCACCAGGTTATCATTTATGCTGCGTCTTTTGCGTATAAAGTCTCTTAGCGGAATGGCAGATAAACATGTTGCTTGTGTTGCTGAGAAAAGTCATTCCAAATGGAAAAGAGAGCATACCGAAAAATTATGATAACGCAAAGAAGATTGTTTCCGTTATAGGGCTTGATTACAAAAAACATCGACGCATGCTCTAATGATTGTATCCTCTACTATAAGGATAACAAAGATCTTCAGGAGTATCCAATTTGTGGAGTATCACGGTGGGTACAACGAAAAAATTATTCAACACATGGGACTGTAGGCGTATAAAACTGCTTATAGATCCCTTAACACAGCTCGGCATGGTGATTCGACAAACCAACGAACCATCGGGCGATATATCCAAGCATGTTCGTTAGACCACAACACCGAAGCCAAGTGAGACGTGACGAAGAGGATTAATGAGGCGATGAGGTTAACAAATCGCACGGAATACTTCTAATCACGTGCCCAATCAAGCTAACGGGTCGATGAATCAACGAGTCATCCAACCGTAGAGTCCACCACATCAATCAAGATCGGGAGCGGACTCGAACTCGAACACCAAAGCGGATTTACTGCCAAATCAGGATCCGGACTGCCAAATCAGAGTCCAGATCAACAAATCGAGTTCAAATGAAGCGCAAAACCAGAAAACGGCAAAACACCAAACACCTGGAGGGCTCGGCCTAAACCGAACCGCTTTTGGGTGGCTCGGCGAGCCACCTAGGTGGCCGAGCCACCTGGGCCAAGCCACCAGATCTGAGCCCAGATCTGGTTTGAGGAGCCTATAAATAGACCCCTAGGCTCATTGTTTAAAAGGTTGGATTTTTTGTGAACTTTTGAGGGGAAACTCTGCTGGATTGAGAGCTCAACTTTGGAATCTTAAAGCTTTGAAGACTCAAACTTTTCAGATCTGATTCTTGGCGATCATCCACATCAAATAAGGCAGGAGTTCGAGAGAGATCAGATCTGAGATCCACACGGTCATCCTCTGGATCAAAACTTGGTTTTTGATCCCGAGAAGAGTATCGATTTCGCTTGGTCGATTTTGATTACTTAGGGCTATTATTTCCTTGGTGAAATAATACCCCTGGCTGTTATTTCCTTCGTAAAATAACACCCGTCTGTAAGCATCGAAAATTGCCGATAGGTCCCCACTCACAGCTCGGTGTTAATGATCGACGATCGAACGTCACTACCCAGTTCACAAGAGCTCAAATGACGCTGGTGAGCGACTGAAGCAAACCGACGGATTACGTGAGCCGACAGAATGTCAGAATCACGAGGATACGGGTTGACCGAAAACCCCGCGATCACCGCAATTGGACCAACGCCCGCTGTGCCCCGATCACCCCACGGATAATCCGACCATCGGGGCCTACAGAGCTCGCCGTCACGATTCCAACGCATCCGAAATCACTCAAATCCGAGTTCGGACGAAAAGTCAACGGCGAGTCAACGGCAGGACAACGGCAGAACAACGGCACAGCCTCGGACTGCGTTGGGACACCCAAATGGGCCTCGGCAGGCCCGAGACACCCGAGGGGTGTCTTGGCAAAGCCAAGACACCCCAGGGGTGTCTCACATCAGCCCCCCCCCTCTCCTTGTGGCTATAAATAGCCTCCTTGGCCTCCTTTGTGAGGGGCTCTTGATTTTGCTCTCAATTCAAGGCTGAATTATCTTAGCCAAGGATTGTTCTGCAAGAGAGCGGCGAAGCCCTGCCGGAGTGAGGAGTCAGAGTCTGCAAGATAGCGGCGAAGCCCTGCCGGAGCAAGGAGTAAGGCGTTCTTCATCAGCACCCTTCATTCACCCCCTTCTGTTCCTTGGTGTTGCCCTTCGCAGGCGACACTGAGAAGAGCTATTATCTCGCGTTAGCCGAGATATACGCTTTAAACTTCTAGATCTCACGCAGATCGACGAAGTTCTGTTTCTATATCCCTCCGCGGATAGACGAAACTCTGCCGGATTTTCCCGGAAAGGATCTTGAAGAGTCGGCGGTCCACAGATATCGACGTCCCCGTCACAGGCCAACAACCCACGCAAGCGAGACCGTACCAAAACGGGATCTCGTGTTTATTTTCGTTAAAGTTGTAACCCTTTTGTTTTCATTTTATCCTGTTGTAACGCTCAAAGTTGTAGCAGATCTCGAAAAAGAGAACATCAATGAAAACAGCAACTTTTACCGGAAACAAGCTGGCGACCACAGTGGGAGCCACCGATCACGCTGCCGAGATCGGAGTGACGCAACCGGCCTTCAAGATCCGGGTGAATGAAGAGGTCGAGTACGAGTTCGACCAGCAGAAGTATGAAGAGTACCTCTCCTCCTCCTCCTCCAGATCTGCCTCTCCGCACCGGCGCAGGAAGAACCCATCTCCAAAAAGGGCTTGCGGGATCTCCAACTCCTCAATTCAAGACCCCGCCGTCGCTGCTGCTACACTTGCACCACACAACGGCCTTGCGTCGATCAGTGTGGTCAAGAACGTAGATCCAACAGCACCAAAGGCAATGGGTGATGCTGCTCCAACTCCATCAAAAAGGGCGATCCAAAGACGCCGCCAACGCCTCGCTCAACAGCTCGCCAGGGCTAAGGAGTCGAAAGATGGAGTGCGCTATGCAGAGGATCTGAAGTCGAGGCAGCGACAAGAGCAACGGCAAGCAATCAACCTCCCCTCCAAAACAGAAGCAAGTGAGTGGATCCGCGTCAAGAGGAACCGCTCCACGCTCGAGGAGCGAATCAAGAAGCACCGCGCCCTACTCGCACATGCCCGGCTCCTCCTGAAGAAGGCAGAGGAGATGCAGCGAAAAACGGTGGTCAAAACACCGTCTACAAACAAACTGGTGTGGGTACGCAAAACAAACCCAACACCTCAAACCAAGAAGGGCAAGATTATCGCCCAGAGTTCAACCAAATCAGAGCCTACTCCTCCTGTACCGGCACCCTCAACAGGGCCAGGTAAAAAAGGGGATCATTCAAGATCCCAGGTTCCTTTGACGAGTCGCCTCGGTCCCTTACCGGAGAACCGAGGAAGAATACCCGTCAAAGAACGGCTGGGACCATTGAAAGGTCCCCAAATTAAAAACCAGACCGGGGGTCGAATCAATCCCCCCAAGAAAGATGAAAAAGGGAAAGCCCCTATCACCGACCGCACTGAGTTGCGAGTCGAACTGAAAGAGCCCGTTCGGTTTCTACGCTCCCAAAAGCGTAAAATTGAACGGGCCACTCTTGAAAAATCTAACCAAGTTTTGCATTCCCAAAGGGAAACACACTCGTCTGAGGATGAGCGTGTTATACCAAGGGACACCTACCAACACTCTGTAGGTTGCTCCAGCTATCAAGCTGATGAGCTGTACTACAGGGCCGGGGGTGTGGGAAAATCTCGAAAGAGATACATGCAGGATATGGAGTCCCGCTGCCCGTGTGCCAACATTATCAAGGCAGTGCTGTCCGAGTGTTGCTGTGCTCAGACCCCAACAAGAATCTCGGTGTTCGAGAGACTATCCAAGCCGAAGCGTTTCCACAAGAAGAAATCGCTCCGCCGAGAGGATGAATACTCGAAAGTGTCAGTCAACATGACCGGCAGAGGGGGATCAACACCACGTCTCAACTTGGATCAGCTTGCCGAGGCATCCCGATGCATGACGTGGTTACGGTCGGGAACCATCAAACGAAAGAATTACCCAAGAGTACATAAGGGACTTTCCCTAGAAGAAGAGGAATCCGATGCTGATTCTGATACATGCTCCGCCGTCGCATCCGATGACACGGCTTCGAGTGCAGGCCAACCTTATGAATCGCTCATGATCAGCGCCGAACAAGTGTCGAAGATACTTGAAGAAGCCCTGGCCAAGCAAAAGGAGAGCTTCAAATTTGAAATGGAGATGGCCATGCAGCGGATGAGGGAGATGCACGACCAACAGATCGCGGCGATGACGGTTCACCAAGGAGAACCGAGCCAACGCAATCCAGAGGAGCATGAACGGGAAGGGGATAATGTCAACGTCCCTCCTGTCAACACCAGCACTGGGGGTGGTCCCGCAGAAGATAATGCAAAAGAGGACCATGTCACCTCACCTCGAAGCCACTCGAAGACCGAGACAAGTGAGGACAGGAAGATGAAAGACCTGGAGAGCAAAATCAATGCGTTGATGAGTGCTCAAGAGGTAAAAAGGTCTGGTATACCCTGCCCCTATCCAAGGGAGTGGGAATCGATCCCATATCCGGCAAAGTTTAATCTGATTAACTTTACGCCGTTTGATGGGAAGGGTTCCCCTACCCAGCATTTAATCTACTTCAAGTCTCATTTAGGAATCATTTCCGGAAATGAGCCCCTCATGGTGCGGTCATTCGTCGGCACTCTTCGCGGAGCTGCCTTCGATTGGTACCGCCGTCTTAAGCCTGGGAGCATCAACGGCTGGGATGACATGGAGGACATGTTCCTAACAAACTTCTTTGATGATGATACCGAAGTTTCAATCGGCACGCTGTTCGATGAAAAGCAAAAGAACGGCGAGACGGTTGAAAACTTCGTGAAAAGATTCCGGAACAAAGCTATGAATTGCAGGGATCCGGTCAGCGAGGATTTCATCCTCGAGACTTGCCACAACAATTTGACGCTCAACATCCTTGAAGCCATGGGAATGGCGCCATCTAAAACCTGGAAGGATTTGAAGATGCGTGGAGAGCGAGCTGAACGATTCCTCAAGAGGAAAAAGGCAGAGAGGGGACAAATACCCAACAATGCCCCGCAACCAAATTTTACCCCCAAGGGTAAAGGGAAGGCGCATGCGAATGCGGTGGTCGCAAATCAAGTCTTTGAAGTACAAGCACAACCGCAACAGCCGCAGCAGCCGCAACAGCAACAACAGAGGGCGCCTCAACAACCCAGGTGGCAACAACAGCCCCAGAAGCAAAAGGTTGGGGAGCCGAGGTTCCCAAAGGTCTACTCATCAAAGAGGATGAAATCCCGGGTATTTTCAAATACCTCGTGGAGAACAATAAGATCAAGCTGCCGCCAATTCAGGATCAAGAAGATGCCAAGAGGGTCAACGATCCGAAATACTGCGCATTCCACTGAGCGGTGCACCATCCTACCAAGGTATGCTACGCTCTCAAGGACAAGATTCAGGCCCTGATCGATGTTGGGGTCATCACTATGAAACAGCCCAAAGAGAAGAAGGTGGGTGCAAATACCGTGTCCATTAGCTTTGGATCTGTTCCCTCGAGTTGGTTCCAACACGAGTCAGTGATCAAAGCGGCGGTGAAGACAGTGAACGATGATCCACACCAGCAGCGCCAGAAAGGGCTTGTGCCACACACAGCCCCAAATGGCGAGATCTTGTGGGTTCATCCGGACTTGATCGCAGATGAACAGTGGGTCGGGACCTCTTCCACAAAGAACAAGAAGAAGTCGAAGAGGAAGGGCAAATCGTGCTACGGTGCTTCTGCCATACCGGGGGTGGATGACGACAAAATTCCGACTTTCCCGCTTTCTGAAGATGAACAAGAAGCTTTTGCAACCCGAAGCGGGAATGAGTATCATTTCAAGTATCCGGATGCTACCGAGCAGTTGGGTACCAAAACCCCACCTTCCAAGACGCTGGCAGAACTAGGGATTGCAGCAATTCCCCCAACGCCAGCAGCTACGGAGAGAATCCCGCAGAAGGATAAGGGAAAAGAGCCCGTACGTCAAGAAGCTCAGAACCCGAGGCCGTCTCGATTCAATAATCCAATTGGACGAGACAAACCGGGGAATACAAGCTCTCAGCCCCATTTCGACATTATGGCGCAATTGGCCAACATCCCGGCCAGGATAACTCTATACGAGTTGCTGCGGTTGTCGAAGGATACACGGAAGGCGCTACAAGAAGCCTTGAGTGATTCCGAAGCCTTCTTAACTCGAATCAAGCCATCTTCCGAAGAGCCAGAGTCATCAGCTTAACAATGCAATTTGGCGGCGCATCACTTCTCCTGCATCTCTTTCACCAAAGAAGATATGCAGACAAAGAACTCAAATCATGACAGGCCGTTGTACTTCACCGGGCATATTGGCTCCAGCGTTGTCAACCGGATCCAAGTCGATCCGGGTTCCGCTGTTAGCATCATGCCATTCCGATTGATGCATCATCTCGGAATCCCGACTAGCAAATTAGCGTCCACTGGCACGACGATTTACGGATTCAACACCAGCGGGTCCAAACCCTTGGGGAAGATCCGAATCAAATGCCAGATTGGGGATTTGAAGTCGGAAGTTACATGCTATGTGATTGACGCGGAAACATCCTATAATTTACTGCTGGGTCGACCTTGGATCCACGGTAACCTTATAGTCCCGTCAACTCTGCATTAATGCCTCAAATATGTGGGCACAGATAATGAAGTCAAGACGGTGGTCGCGGATAAGCAACCGTTCAAGGGATTGGAGAATTATTTCACCGATTCCCTTTTATACGGCGCTGAATCCGATACTGAACCATCGGCCCAAGGAACGGACAGCGGAGATGAAGCTGATACCGAACCAAGGTTTGATTATGATGGCGGTTTTGTTTTAAACGACATTGTACCCATTGTAATCAATCTTGACGATGATGAATCATCGGAAGATAGTTGTAATTGGCAACTTGCCGAAGAACTATCAATAAACGATGATTTAGAGTACTCGACGGGTCTCGATGATATCACTAACGAACTCTATGCTAACCCTGATTTGTATATGCCTCTTCAATCATTTTGTTTGACGAAGAAGCAGGTACACGACCCTTGCGGAACAACGCTTATCATCCCCGTAGGGATTGGGGGTGGAAAGGAGGTCGTCTACGGCAGAGGAAGAGCATCTCCGATACCCGACCACTTCATGGAAGAAGAAGACGACGATGATAAACCAGTCCGTCATCTATCCAGATACGATGCGAAAGCGCGCAACATGATGGAAAAGCAAGGATATGACTTCAAGCTCGGGGAGGGTCTTTTCTTTGGTCGAGGTCCACGGGTTCCACCCCGGATGGCCTATGTACCGAAGGGAAAACCCGATGATTATTATCGCCACAAAAGAGGTCTAGGCTATGTCACATCAGAGGATGAGTGTGGCTGGCAAATCATCGACCAAATTGCTAACAAGACTAGGAAGGGATATTCTTCCGACTCTTCGGGTTGGGACTCCGACGCTAGTCTTGGTGAGGTGTTTAAGAAGCTAATGTCGAATATGGTCACGGTTGATCCAACGACAATAGAAGAAGATGATGAGATGCCGACATGGGAAGACCCGTGGGTTCATCACTTAAACATGCAGTATGGCGACCGGTTCGAGCAGAGAGAGCCTCCTACCGAAGACCAAGTCGTTCAGGTGAATATGGGCAGCGAAGAAAATCCGAAGCCAATATTCATCAGCGACAGCCTCCTACCTGAAGAGAAGGAGGAGTTGATTTCTCTTATCCGGGAGTACCTCGACGTGTTCACCTGGAATTATGAAGACATGCCAGGTCTCGACCCAAACGTAGCAGTGCATCGCCTCAACATTAAGCCGGACGTCAAACCAGTCAAACAACAACAAAGACGGTTTCGTCCGCAAATGATGGAGGCAATCGAAGCTGAAGTCAAAAAGCTCGTTGATTCGGGATTTATCCGAGAGGAGCAACATCCCGAATGGCTTGCCAATATTGTTCCGGTCCTAAAGAAGAACGGGAAGATCCGGATATGCATTGACTTCAGGGACCTCAATGCTGCTTGCCCAAAAGATGACTTTCCTCTCCCCATCACGGATGTTATCATCGACAACACGTGTGGGTTCGAGAGGATGCCCTTTATGGATGGTTTCTCTGGTTACAACCAGATAGAGATGCATCCAGATGATGAGAAGCATACTGCATTTAGAACGCCTCTCGGCGTATTCTGCTACACAGTCATGCCCTTCGGCTTGAAGAATGCAGGAGCTACATATCAGCGAGCTATGTCGAAGATCTTTCAGGAACATCTCCGAAAGACGGTTGAGTGCTACGTGGACGATCTGGTCGTGAAAAGTCGTGATAAGAATGATCACATCAAAGACTTGAAGACCATGTTCGACTTGATGCGGGCCCATCAGTTGAAGATGAACCCTACCAAGTCTTTCCTCGGAATGTCCAGTGGCAAATTCCTGGGATTCGTCGTCACCACCAAAGGTATTCACATTGATCCGGATAAAGTAAAGGCGATCAATGAATTGCAACCTCCGAGGAACCTCAAGGAGCTCAGAGGACTGCAAGGGCGATTGGCGTATATCCGTCGGTTCATCTCGAACCTATCGGGAAAATGCCAACCATTCTCCAGGCTCACAAAGAAGGGCGTGTCATTTGTATAGGACGATGCTTGTCAAAAGGCGTTCGAGAGTATAAAAGAATATCTCTCGAAACCTCCCGTACTCGTTGCACCGAAATCGGGCAAACCGTTCTTGATTTATGTCAAGGCGACGAGCCACTCATTAAGTGCATTGCTTGCACAAGATGACGATAACGGTCACGAGCAGGCGGTATACTACTTAAGCCGAACCATGGTAGGCGCAGAATCTCGATATCCCATGATTGAGAGAGAATGCCTCGCCTTAGTGTTCGCCATCCAGAAGATGCGGCATTACTTGGTTGGACAAACCATCTACGTCATCTCCAAAGTTAACCCGGTCCGAGTGTTCATGACTCAACCGGCTTCCATGAGCTGGCGATTAGCGAAGTGGGCTTTACTCTTGTCCCAATACGATCTGCACTTCAAACAGCAGAAGTCAGTAAAAGGACAGGCCATCTGCGATCTCCTGGCATCTAATCCAACGACAGACGCCGCCGAGATATATGACGATTTACCTGATGAAACCCACGAAGTCAACGCAACTTCACACCAACAAGTGTGGCGTTTGTACTTCGATGGCGCTTCACGAGCAACTAATGCCACAAGTGCCTCTGGATGTTCGAAGGTCTCCTCCGGAGTTGGAGTGGTCCTAGTTTCCCCAGGAAAACATGTGATGCCTCGAGCCTACTCATTAACCGAGCCATGTTCGAATAATGTGGCGGAGTACAACGCACTGATTATAGGACTCAACTTCGCCAAAGAGCTGGGAGTTGAGTATCTCGAAGCTTTCGGTGATTCTCAACTGATAGTCAAACAAGTCCAAGGGGAATACGAAGTCCGAAGTCAGGATTTAATTCCTTATCACAAGATGGCGGTGGAGCTAGCGGAGTCGTTTGAAGGATTCTTCATCGAGCACGTCCCGCGGTTGCAGAACACCTACGCAGATGTGTTAGCAGCTTTAGCTGTATCCCTGGCACAGCCACCCGGAACAGAGCAATTTGTTACGGTAGGAACTCACCAACTCTTAGTGCCGCTTCACGATGAAAATGGCAGGGAAGAAGAGGTTCAGGAGGCGCACACAACTCAGGCTGAGTTTGAGCCCCGGGATTGGCGCTTCCCCATCATCGACTACGTCCTACATGGAATCATGCCAGAAGACGTGAAGGAGAGAGAGTCGATCAGACGAAGAGCTCCGAGATTCTACTATAATACGGAGAATCGAACGCTATACCGTAGGGGGTATGATGGCATGCTGGCGCGTTGCCTATCAACCAAAGAAGCTGAAGAAGTGCTTAAAGAGGCACATGAAGGAGAGTGCGGCGCGCACCAACCTGGTCCCAAGCTCTATGATCGCATCAGGAGAATGGGATACTTTTGGCCCTCCATGATGCATGAGGCAATTGTATACGCCCGGAAGTGTCACGCGTGTCAGGTACACGCGAATTACATGCACCAGCCTCCGGAACATCTACACCCTTCGGTTACGTCGTGGCCGTTCGAGACCTGGGGAATGGACATTGTTGGTCCTATAAATCCCCCTTCGGTTAAAGGTGACCGGTTCATTCTGGCAATCACCGATTACTTCTCCAAATGGGCCGAAGCGGTTCCACTCAGAGAAGTTAAGACGAGCAACGTCATTGCATTCATCAAGCACCATATCATCTACAGACATGGTGTTCCAAGATGAATCATACATGACAATGGTCCTCAATTTATCAGCAACGCCTTCATAAGGTTCTGCGAAAAGTTCAAAATTCAAGACATCTCGTCAACAGCTTATAATCCCACAGCAAACGGGTTAGCTGAAGCCTTCAACAAGACTATCATAAAGCTCTTGTCAAAGCTTGTGAAGAATAACAAGCGAGATTGGGACGACAAGCTCGGCGCAGCTTTATGGGCCTATCGTACCACGGTACGTACACCAACCGGCGCAACCCCGTACTCATTGGTGTATGGATGTGAAGCCGTTCTCCCTCTGGAAGTTCAAATTCCATCTCTTCGCATCGCTCTTGCAACCCAGATGACGACCGAAGAACAGCATCAGAAGCGCCTCGAAGAACTCGAGATGCTCGATGAAAAGCGCCTGGAAGCTCAACAGCACATTGAGTTTTACCAAGCCAGGATTTCTCGAGCCTTCGACAAAAAGGTTCGACAAAGGAGTTTTAAGGAAGGGGACTTGGTCTTAACTGAGAAACATCCTATGATCCTTAATTCCAAGAAGAAAGGAAAATTTGAACCCAAATGGGAAGGACCGTTTGTAGTGGAAACAGTCTACTCGAACGGCGCCTATCGCCTAGTCACCAAAGATGGTGATCGGCTCATGATGCCAATAAATGGCAAATTTCTGAAGAGGTACTATCCTTAGTATCCTCAGAGGGATTGAGGTACCGGGAAGTTCCCGGAAGAATACCACATCGGGGTATTCTTAGGGATAACCCGAACGCTGATGAACAAGAAATCAATGTTCGAATTCAGAATATTCTTGTTTGTCAGAATCTAACTCTCACAAGCACTCTTTTGCTGAGATGAGATCTAATCATTCAATGGATTGATCTCCCCTCGCGAAACTTTCAGTGGTTTTTGACTACTCATAGTCTCTACTACACAATTCCCTTGGTCAAACCTTACTACAGTTAGGACCAAAGCCAAATTCCCCTCTCGATTCGTCTAAAGAACGAGAGGTCCACAAATCGATCGATCAAACCCTTCTACGGTTAGGATCGTTCTCAAATTTCCCACTTGGTCAAACCTTACTACAGTTAGGACCACAACCAAAATCCCCTCTCGATTCCTCCAACGAACGAGAGGTCCACTTTCAATTCGAGTAACCAAACCTTACGACAGTTAGGGTTATCCGAATCTTTTCGATTCTCGGAGTGGAGATCCCACTCCTAGTTTCACCTGTCGGATTCTGGGGGTGGAGATCCCACCCCGAGTTTCCTTTCCTGCTGAAGATAGAGTATAAAATTCTTCCTCTTCAGAGTCAAATGACCAAACCTTACGACAGTTAGGGTCGTTTGAACCTTTCGATTCGATAATCAAACCTTACGACAGTTAGGATTATCCGAATCTTTTCGATTCTCGGAGTGGAAATCCCACTTCTAGTCTCCACTTTCCCCTGTCTTTGCTTTTAGAAAAGACAGAGATGAAGTCAACACCTAACACGTGTTGCCGGGTAGTCTTTCCCGTGAGAAAGACAAAGTCTATGTATTCAAAATCATAGCCCCTTTTCCTCTGTCTTTGCTTTTAGAAAAGACAGGGATGAAGTCAACACTTAACCAGCGTTGCCGGGTAGTCTTTCCCGTGAGAAAGACGAAGTCTATGTATTCAAAATCATAGCCCCTTTTCCTCTGTCTTTGCTTTCAGAAAAGACAGGGATGAAGTCAACACTTAACCAGCGTTGCCGGGTAGTCTTTCCCGTGAGAAAGATGAAGCCTATGTATTCAATATCATAGCAGTAAGTCTAAGAGAAGCAATTTTCTTAGCACAACGTTACATGCGGAACGGATTTAGATAATTCGCATGCTAGCCCGATTCAAACGGCAATCGGTAAAGGCAAGTCAAACCCGTTGAAGGCTGGGGGTTTGCCAAAAATCCCAAAGTCAGTGCCTAACACGCATTGCCGGTTAGTCCTTAACCGCAAAAAGAGACAAAAGCCCACATATTCCACATTGTGGCAGGTTGTTATTAATAACACCATAATCCGGGCTTCACACGCACGGGGAATTTTATCCCGAATCCTAAGTAGGGATAAGTCAGTGCCTGACACGCATTGCCGGTTAGTCCTTAACCGTAAAAAGAGACAAAAGCCCACATATTCCACATTGTGGCAGGTTGTTATTAATAACACCATAATCCGGGCTTCACACGCACGGGGAATTTTATCCCGAAGCCTAAGAAGGGATAAGTCATCGCCTAATACGCGGTGCAAGGCGCCCTTTTTCCATATAAAAAAAAATGAATGATGATAGAGTTACGAACTCAAAGTCATAGCATTAAGGGCTGGGGGTGCACCAAAACATCCTATTAAAAGAAGCAAGTACAGAGTCTCTCATGAAGGATCAAGCCAAAAGCATACAACAGCAAGTCCGTCAACCCGAAGGCAACCGACGGCTAAGAATATGAGACTCTAAACCAGAGAACCTGTCCATATAGTCCTGCTCGAACTCCGCCTGCAGGCTAGCTCGGACAGAATCTTCAGAACTGTTGAGAACCTCCGCGGCTTCGCGTTGCAGCTTCATCAACCCCTCCTGTGCTGATCCCAGCCTATCGAGTGTCCAGTCACGAGAACGCTCCAACCCAACCAGGTCCTCACTAATAGTAGCGGCAGACTCCTCGGCACGTTCTAAGGCTTCCTTCAGTCTAGCTATCTCTGCATGAGTGGAATCTAGGGAGCTGACTAACTCGGCTCTACTGGTGTCCTTCCTCACCAGAGCGGCCATCAGCTGTCCGACAGTATGCTCACGTGATCGGAGCTCGATGCCAACGGAAGATCTCAGTTCACGCCACTGCGTCAACCTATCCTCCACCTGAGAGGATGCAAAAGAGGAAGCTCCACCAGCCTTCAACTCCCTCAGCTCTGAGATCTCTGACTCCAGGATAGCGAATTCAGCAGTAAAAGAATCGGCCAGCTCCGGATGTCCTTCCTCCCTCATCATCATCATGTGACGAGAGAAGGAACGCCTGAACTGATCAAAACAGCATCCCCTGTGAAGAAGCTTCTCGATCATGCCATTATAGAAGGTCGTAAAATATCCCAGGTCCATACGAAAAACGTCTCGGTCTGGATCGGTATCGACCAAAAGAGCGTGAACATGCTCATAAAGAGAAGATCGAGGTCCTGAAAGCAGCAATACAAGAAGCTAAAGGACTATCAAAAATAATCAGAAAACCCGAAGGAGGAATTCGAGGCATACCTATACCGGCAGAAGTCCCCTCGGGTTGAGATCCGACAGAAACCGAAGTCACGACAGGAGTGGTCATGGGGGGTGTATCAACCCTCGTGGGCAAGTCAGTCGTACTACTCGGTGGAGGTGGAAAAACGCCCGCAGCTGTAGCAGCATCAGGCACATCGCCTGGTCCTACAGTTAAGCTTTCTTATTAGCCAAAATGGAAATTTAGGCAAGTAAAGAAAAATGGGATCGGATATATACCTGTGAATGAACCACTCCCAAAGAGTGGTCTCATAGGTCTTTCCGAAGTCTGTTCGGCCAACATATCGGCCAGTAATCCAGCATCGGGCCTCGAGAAGCCGGGAACAGGAGCATGCTCCCGTACCCCGAAGCCTACATCTGGAAAGACTCCATCCTCAGCTAGTTCTTCTCTGGCAGCATCTGCAAGACAACCAGAGGGTTGGAGAGATGCACAAAAGAGAAAGCAAAGCACAGAATTCCTAAGAAGGATATCCTTGAATAGAGATATACCTGAGTATGGGATGGTGGGATCGACGCTGTTCACCGGCTCAAGATCAATATTCAGGTCAATGCCTAGGGAGCCATCATGAAGAGCGTCGCACATTTCTTGCATAAAACAATCCATGTGGTCGGATCCAGGAAATGCCGGAGCCGGGGGAAGCTCACCTTCTTCAAAGATCCCTGAAATCCAAAACATGATTATGAATCTCAAAGGTAAATCACCCCAAAGCAACAAAAATGCATTCAAAAGGTGTTATCTTCCTTACCACCGGCAATGTCGTTCAAGTCCGCTCCACACGGACGCCGATCCCTAGGTGGCTTGGGAACGGTCTTTTTCCTCTTCAAAGTACCAGCTCTACTGGAACCCACAAGTCGATCATGTGCAGGCTTACTACTCATAGTAGCTCGGTCATCAGGCCCTGAGCCCGTGAAGTGAGAAGCAAGTGGCTCATGATCACCAGAGGTCCTACCTGAAATGATGACATTCATAAATGCCAGCTGGATTCAAGAAGGGAAATCAAATGGTATATGACAAACCTGCACCGAGTTCTCCTTGGTCGGTGTCTATATCCGCAAACTCCCCCTCAGGAGTCTCGACCTCATCATCCATAGGGAGAGACCCTGCATCATCTCTGCTGGAGAGGGAGGATTTACCACGCCTCTTCCTCTGCTTCCGAGCAATCTCAGCCTTACGAGCAGCCATCATGGCGGCCTGCACTGAGTGATCGGACTCCAACTCTGAAAGGCTCTTCACGCCTATGAATTCATAAGCAGAAAGAAGCCACTTGCAACTGAGAAAAGTGATCATCGGCTTGCGCCTATAAGAGGGAAGAGCAAAGCGGGCCCCGGTGCAGCCCGCCATGGTCCACAACCACGCTCGCACGCCGTCAACTAGTCCTCCCTCAACCCTCAAACCGCGGCTGGGGTTCCCGATATATAGCTGGTCATAGCCGAATTGACGAGCAAAGCGGCAAGGGAGGTAAGGCTCTATATGGCATCGGTTCTTCACCCAGAAGACAAGATACCCGACACGGATGTTAATCAACCAACGAAAACAACCGATGTCGAGAATGGTGCGGTTACTCCGGGGCTTCTCCTCATTAATCAACACGTCTCCATATCGGCCCGAAAACTGAGGGAAACACTTAAAGAACTCCCAGCCCTTGCGGACTTGAATCTCCTGCTGAACGTCCTCGAATTTCTTCCCGAGCCATCTACTCTTCTCCAACAGCTGCAGATATGGAACAGGAACATCAACAGCACTAGGCGCTGACATCAGTCCAGGACGGTGAAGAATGAGCCACGCCATCAGATATGCGTAGGGGAGCTCGACCTTAGGACAGATAAGCTCGGTAGATATCTCAGGACCTACCTGAGTAAAGCTACGGACCACGCTCCTAAGCCCGCAATGGATGCTGGCCACCATCGCCGGGAGCAAAGAAAGCTCTCTCCCATAAGCTAACTGAACCGCGGGAAAAAGCACCTCAAGAGGTAAGGCATCCGAAGACTGATGAGGAACAACACACTTCTTCAACCAGAGAGCAAGATATCCTGCCAACAGAGACCTAGGCTCAATAGACTTCTACGCACGGCGGAGGAACGAGCGAAACTTGGTCCCCGCGGGGAAAGCTCCCTCAGCGCTGGCAAGGGTATAGGATTGGGCCCCGCTCTTCTCCACCAACTCGTTAACGGCAGTGACAGTCAAAATATCTAGCTCGCGAACAGGGTCGCTAGAGCTACCCTCCAAGTTCGGGAACAGATAAGTGGCGAACTGCTTCAAGCTAATCTTCCTCTTTGTCTTCGTCGGGGGGGAAATCAGGGTCAATGAGGTATGATAATGACAAGTGAGGTCCCAGAGAGTGGCATACATATCGGGATCATCCTGCTTCAACCTCCACAACTGCTGGTTCGAAGGGAAATACTCCTGGTAAGGGTAATCTCCCATCGGAAGACCAGAAACCTGATGCATCTCGTGGAGAGCCAACCCCAACTCTCCGTCACCAGTCAGGAAGGTGTTGCTATCAGGCATGTACGTCTCCAACAATGCCAAGAAATAGCGGCAGCTGACGGGGAGTCCATACATAGTAGCCCGTATAGGCATATACAGGCCACTGCTCTTCAGAATCTTCTCCCAACGGCCCAAGACGTAGCCGGTCATACGGGGCCACCACCCCTTGGATAAAGAAGAAGCCCAACCATAGCATCGGTACTCCGGGTGAGGAAGCCTTCTCCCAAGGAGAGCCAAGCGGTTCCTCACTGTAGAAGCAACTGTAAACATCTCATCTGGGGGTGCGGCGCCAAGACCCATGATCCCGGGTCGTAGGCCACGAACAGGATGATATCCGCCGGAACCAGGGGTCTTTCCATGAGAAATGTACCCACATTGAACCCGCACAGCGTCATCAGTGAGCTTCCAAGACATCCGTCTCTCCACACCTTGCCCCTCCAGATGAGTAAAGGAGTAATGGCGAGGGATGGAAGGAATATACAGAAGGGCACTCTCCTCAAGAGTTAACCAATGCTCCTCTGGGAGAGTCAATATGTCGGGATCCTCCACATGATCCCCGAACAAGAAAGCCGGCTTCTTCAAAGCCTGGGTGGACATAGCATCCGCGGTAAAAGTAGCGTCGGTGAGGAGCTGGCGTAAACAGTGGCGCCCCCCATCCCGTATCAGGCGACTGGACTCGTCTGAACGATCCCCATCAAACTGCGGGAACGGATCAACCGTTGGCCTAGCAAAAGCCGAAGAGAAAACCTCGCGGCTACAACCGGTGTTCGCATGAGCAGGGAAGCTACCACCAGGAAAATCGACTGCAATGGAGCAAAAGGGTCAAAACACTTATCTCATAAAAGCAAAATGAGGTTGTTCACGGGATAATTGGTGAAGACGATTTCGAGTGCCCTACACCGGGAGGACGGTATACGCCGTCACGTGAATCACGTGATAATGTATACCGACCTATAAGGTGTAAGGCAACACGAGATCGCCCCAATATACCCAAAGACTTGAATTGGCTAAGCAAAACAAGTCTGAAACCTTAACCCCCGCGGGAGGGGTATCGGTTCTTCCATCATGACCCGCGAGAGGTCAATCCGGGATACAAAAGATGTAAGATTCTCACACCCGAAGAATGAGGTCGCTGGGGACAATGTCGTAGGAGCCTCCTCCTCGCTATGCGGCGAGCGAGAGTGACTCCCGGAAGGTCGAGATTGACGGGGAGACATCGCAAATCTGTAGTAAAGAGCAGTACATCAGGTACAATATATATACACGAAATATTAAAAAAGGGAAATTAAGCACTTGGACTTGAAATCCTATAAACAAATAGGATTTTATAGTTAAAGTCTAATTAAACCTACAAATTTTGTGCACGCAAAACGATAATCGTCGTTTCGCGATAAATTTTGGTGAAATACCCAAAATACCCCCCCGTGCTCAAGGCCAAATTCAGGTCAAGGACACGTGTGACTCGGGTCGTGGTCATTATACTTGATCATCTAACATCCCGGTACCCTATAATTCTGATCAAATTTTGCAAATAAGCCCTTTTGCAGAATTTGGTCAATTTTACATAAAAGCCCCTCCTCAAACTTTTGGTTTAAACCCCACATGCCTTCACCAAAAAATTTGATCAGAAACTTGGGGTTTGAACAATTTGGATTTCAACCCCAAATTCGTGGCCTTTTTGCAAATTAGACCCCCAAAAATTATATGGGCTATTTTGCACATAACCCCCTCGAACCATTCCTTAACCCTTTTGCATAAAGCACCCCCACAATCCTTCATCAAATGAGCATTAATCTAAACCCCAAAATTTCAGTCCCCTCATTGCATAAAAATCCCACGAATTTTGCAAATAGGCCCCTATAGTTTCGGTTTTACAATAAACCCCCCAAAGTTTCGGTTTTTTTTTGCAATAAAACCCCCAAATGCTTGTTTCATCCATAAACCCCTATCTATTGCAAACATAAATGTACAATCTTTGCAAGCAAATAAGGGGATCATGAAGAGAACTTACCAAATCAAGTGAGTTTTCCTTCGAGCTCGGAAATGGAGGCCAAGACCTTCGTTTGGAAGAGGAGGCGATTCCGGCAAATGGGTACCCGTCAAAATCCCGAATCCTTTAAGGGGGTGAGGAGTTCTTCGAAGCTTCAATGGAGGTTTGCTTGAGGAAGAAGAAGCACAAAGAAAAAAAAACCGAAAATTAAAGAAAAGGGGGGGGGGCTCGGTTTTGAAGTTTGGTAAAAAGGGGGGAACTCCCTCTCTCTCTTGAATTTCAAATTAAAGGAAAATAAAAGGGGGGGACCATGCATAGGTGTACAAGAGACAAAAGAAGAGAGGGGGGGACCATCTAAGGGTGAGACACCCCTAGAGGTGTCTCGGCA
>BQKN01057819.1:0-27326 GCA_022839385.1 Asparagus kiusianus | reverse complement strand
GTGCCGAGCTAAGCTAAGGGACCTATAGGCAATTTTACACGCCTACAGATACCCTATGGTTGAAAAGGAATGTTTAGCCTTGGTGTTCGCCATCCAAAAGATGCGACATTACCTAGTTGGCCAAACCATCCACGTCATTTCTCGGATAAACCCCATTCGAGTCTTCATGACGCAGCCCGCAGCCTTAATCTGGTGTTTGGCTAGATGGGCGCTCTTACTGTCTCAATACGACATCCACTTCATGCCACAAAAGTCAGTCAAAGGACAGGCTATCTGTGATCTTATAGCTAGTCATCCACTAGTGGTGAAGACCGACCTATTTGAAGACTTGCCAGATGAACCCCCCGAGGTCAACATAACTTCTTCACCAGAGGTTTGGCAGATGTTCTTTGATGGCGCGTCTAGCATCGGCACGAGCGGATCTATCGATGTAGGAGTGGGGGTGGTCCTTACTTCCCCACATAATCACGTATTGCCCCGTGCCTTTTCGCTAACGGAACCATGCACCAACAACGTGGCTGAGTACAACGCGCTACTCATTGGACTCGAGTTAGCAAGAGAGTTAGAGATAAAACATCTCGAAGCCTATGGTGACTCTCAGCTAATTGTCAAGCAGATGACGGGGGAGTACGAAGTTAGAAACGACGACTTGATCCCGCTTCACAAAGCAACCACCAAGCTAGTGGAGTCATTCGAAAGTTTCTGCATCGAGCATGTGCTTTGTTCTAAGAACACGCACGCGGACGCCCTCGCATCCTTGGCAGCTAACTTGGCCCAGCCACTAGAGACGACTAAATGGGTCACTATGGCAAGCTGAAGGCTCTTTCGACTAAAGGACGTTCCAGAAGCGAATGCCACTCATCAAGTTTCAGATCAGCCCGACCTAAAAGATTGGCGTCTCCCGATCATCGATTACGTCCTGTACGGCATGCTGCCCGAAGACGCTAGGGAGTGAGAGTCTGTTCGTCGACCTGCCTCAAGGTTCTACTACGATTCGACTACAAAGGCGTTGTATCGAAGGTCATATGACGGCTTGTTACTTCGATGTCTTTCAAAGACAGAAGCACGAGAGGCTCTGCACGAAGCCCATGATGGCACTTGCGGAGCTCACCAGCCCGGACCCAAGCTTTAGGATCGATTGCGGAGGATAGGCTACTTCTGGCCCAGGATGGTCAGCAACGCGGTTGCTTACGCAAAACATTGCCACACGTGCCAAATTCACGCCAACTACCTGCATCAACCTCCTGAAGACCTACACCTGACAACGGCGTCTTGGCCCTTCGAAGCGTGGGGGATGGATGTCGTCGGACCAATATCCCCACCTTCGGTGAGAGGTCATCGCTTTATCCTCGCGATCACCGACTACTTCACTAAATGGGTTGAAGCCATCTCTTTAAGAGAAGTCAAGACCAATGATGTGATTAAGTTCATCAAACATCATGTCATATACCGATACGGCGTACCTCGACGTATCATCCATGACAATGGCACACAATTCGTTAGTCATGCGTTCACCCGGTTTTATGATGAATTCCGGATACAGAACCTTTCCTCCAGGGCCTACAACCCTTCGGTGAATGGTTTAGCCGAGGCCTTCAATAAAACAATCATTAAGATCTTGACCAAGCTGACTTCTAACAACAAGCACGATTGGAATGAGAAGCTGGGTGAGAGCTTATGGGCGTATCGCACGACGGTTCGTACACCGACCGGCAACACGCCTTATTCATTGGTATATGGCTGTGAAGCTGTGTTACCATTAGAAATTCAAATTCCATCCCTCCGTGTCGCCCTAACTACGAGGATGACAACCGAGGACAATCATTAACGATGCCTCGCGGAACTTGAAGCATTGGATGACAAGCGGCTTGAAGCTCAACAACACATTGAGTTCTACCAAGCCCGAATGTCTAAGGCTTTCAACAAGAAAGTCAAGCGTCGATCCTTTAAGGAGGGAGAATTAGTGCTCACCATTCGACGACCGATGATTCTCACTTCCAAGAAGAAGGGCAAATTTCAGCCTAAATGGGAAGGACCGTTCATAGTAGAGACAATCTATTCGAATGGAGCTTATCGCCTCATCAAACCAAACGGCGACAAGATCATGATACCTATCAACGACAAGTTCTTGAAGAAGTACTACCCTTAGTTCTTCTCCAAACTCCCACGAGTGCATGAGTCTAAACTGGTGGTCACCCCCTCCAACTGGCACACGAGGCTAAACTGTTCCTACTTCATATACTCCGACGGGAAACCCTATACGAGACGCTACTGACAGCGTTCTTAAGGGTGACCTAGATTGCCACTTGGTCTAACCTTCCTACAGTTGGGACCAAAACAACCCTGCCATGTTAACTACCACCTCTGACAAAATCAGCTTGTCAATCCTCTCTGATAGGATGGTAGGCCCACAAAGTTGCTCACATCACGACAAACAATCCTGTCATGTTAACTATCACCTCTGACAAAATCAGCTTGCCAATCCTCTCTAATAGGATGGTAGGCCCACAAAGTTGCTCACATCGCGACAAATAATCATGTCATGTTAACTATCACCTCTGACAAAATCAGCTTGCAAATCCTCTCTAATAGGATGGTAGGCCCACAAAGTTGCTCACATCGCGACAAACAATCCTGTCATGTTAACTATCACCTCCGACAAAATCAACTTATCAATCCCCTCTAATGGGATGATAAGTCCCCATAGTTGCTCCGATCGCAACGAAATTCTATCAGGTTAATGATTACCTCTGATAACTGGCCTCGTTATTCCCACGAGTAACACAGCCTAAGTAGTAACCTACCATGCGACGTGTTGCTACTTCGGTCAATAGTCACACTCCTACGTCCCTGACTACCTGACCTATCCCGGGTATCCTAATGTTCTCTTAGAATAACCGATGGGTAGCAGCCTACCACGCGACGGCTCCTACAGCAATCGATTGTCACATTCCTACATCCCTGAACGATTCAATTATCATTTACGTCGTCGTCCTCGTGGACGACGATAATCATCAAGGGCGGCTTAATAGGCGACATGTCCCAACTGTTCCCTCAGATGGCAACTCGCCAAATGGCAAGTCATTATTGAGGTCTTTAGCTAGTCGCATGCACGAGTAACTGCTCTTTGTTTCAAGCTAAGTGTTACCATCTCGGTTTCGCCTGAGCTGCAACGCGAGAGTCGGAGTTAACCCGACCCCACACTGCGAACAACTAAAGGCAGAAGGGAATCCTAGCGACTAAGTCCAAGACAGACTCGTTGAAGGCTTGCCACGTTATGAGAAATGGTATAACTGGCTCAACTCAGGCGCCAAGCAGCACAGGCAAATCCAACGTAGTAGCTATCAAGGATTAACTAATAGTCCGAAGCACAAATCAAACGTAGGAAATAAAGAAAAGACTGTGCATGCAAAGCAGCAGATAAACAAAAGCATAATAGGCCTTTCCAGGCCAAATTTACAGACATAAAGTTTTAAATCGAGATGCATCAAGCATCAACAAAACTACAAAACAGTTTTTTTTAAGTGAAGGGGGGGACGCATTACATCAATTTCAAAAGACTAAAGTCGGCGATTTTTGCCTTGACAACCGCGAGCTCTGCCGCCTGTATGACTCGGGTCTTCGCCTCCTACCGCTGCTGAAGCCTGGCAAGGGTAGCTCGCCTCCCTCCTCTTCCTGGCGAAGGAGCTAGAGCGCCCTCTCTTCTGCCTCGATAGCCCGGTAAGCCTGCATCTTCTTATGCTCGAGCCGCTTTAGCCTCGCTTCGCCCCCAAGGGATCCGACGTCCAGGAAGAAACTATCGTCCAGGTAGGCGTCCATCTTTGCCAGGATGGCGTGATGCTGCCTATGAAGACACCTGAACAGCGCCTCCTGCCTCGAGCAGGACGTTCATCGCTAAAGGCACCGGTTCAGGGTCGGCCTGCACCAGCTCCTGCAAGCGGTACATTAGCCCCTCCAGATGATGAAGCTCCCGCTCACACCGTCGGGCGAGCTGAGGACCGTCTACACATCGGAGGTCCTCGAGACACTCCCCCACAAAGGGTAGCAAGTCATAGTACCGCCCAGCACCCTCGCTGACGACGGTGGCCGCCCTGCGTATGGCGTCCTCTAACTTCTGGAGGATGGCAGACGCTGGGCTAGGTGCTAGAACCGGGGCGGAAGACCCTTGGGTAAAACCCGCGGGAGAAGACGACGTCGCGTGGGCGACGCCAGCAGTAGAGGAGGAGCCAACGCCCTCCCCCTCGAAGACACCGGAATCAAAGAGATCTTTTTTCTTAGAAATTTTTGTCTGGCAAATTTTTGTAAGCACTAGAACTCTACCGAAGAGACAACGGACACATTATATAGCCAGAAGATGAACGACTAGGATTCGTTGCCTTAAATGGATCTAACGACCCAGATCTCTAGCGGCGCTTCGGGTTCGACGCCCATAAGAGCTTCGCCATTGGGACTCTGAACCGACCGTTTGGATTGAGCGCGCAAGGCAAAGCGTCCCGTCACTTCACAATTAATGAGGGCTAACACGCCCACATCGCCCTGGCTGGCAAGCATTTGGGTCCGCAGGCAAACGCGTGGCACAAACTTGCCTGCGTTTGAATTTTGCGACACAAATGCGCCTACGCTTGAGTGTTGCTTGAAGCCCAAACTCGCCAGAATTTGGGTTTCGCCTGCAATGCAAACTCAACAGGATTCGAGTTTTGCCTGTAACACAAACTCGTTAGAATTTGTGTTTGGCCTTCAACGCAGACTCGCCCGCACTTGAGTTTCGTTTGCAACGCAAACTCGCCAGGATTCGAGTTTCGCCTGCAACGCAAACTCACCAGAATTTGAGTTTGGCCTTCAACGTAAACTCGCTCGCACTTGAGTTTCGCTTGTAGCATAAACTCGCCAGCATTTGACTTTAGCTTTCAACGCAAACTCGCCAACACGCGAGTTTCCCTCAAATCGCCACCAGCTTAGGTCTCGCTTACAACACGAACTTGTCAGTTCGCCTATAACGTAAACTCGCCCGGGCCTGAGCTTCGCCTGTGGTATGAAATCGCCGGTGGTTGAGTCTACCCATTACATGAGCAAGACGCTGAATGGCGACACAACGTAACATGAAAAGAATATGTGCACAACGAGAAAGTGTAAACTTCATTAGATGCTTCTAGACAGTACATTTAAACAAAGTTATGACTTTACAACCAAGAGAGTCATGATGTTACATTCGAGAAGCAAAATGTGAAACAGAACGTCTTGGATCTACTCCTATCCTACGGGTTTATTCTAGGAGTTTGAAAGATGCAAGCTTGGCTCTGACTACGCCTATCTTCTCCGTATGCATGGCGCGAGCTTTGTCCTCTACCTCCTGTTGGACCTGTGCCTCAAAAGAAGCGTTAGCAACGGTATCCTCCTAAATCAGCAGTGGAAGATTACGCCTCTCTCTGGCGAGATCGCCTTCCACCGTCTCGCTCTGAATGCGCAGGCTTATCAAGACTGATTTCCCTTCTGTGCGCGAGATCGTACCTAAAATGACCGAAGAAGCGATAGACTCCATGTCAGATTGCAATAAGCGGTGCCGAAGATCCAGACGATCAATAAGGGCCCCTTTGTCCTCTATGTCTCACCTTCGGCACTCTTGTTGCCACATGGCGCGACGGCGGACTGGAGCTAAGAATAACTTCACTTCAGACTCCAAATCCGCATATCGTAAGTCCTCCAATTTCGTCGTTGAGCAGTGGAGGGCGAGCCTAAAGTCACCCTGGCAACGGAGGCGGGCCACACGGTCTGAGAGGGACAGCTTTAGTTCCACGAAAGTGCCACGATCCTGATCAACGAGCAAGATCACTTGCTTCACGACGTTCTCCAACTCCTCTAACTGAGCTAGAACAGAGCCCGAAGGTTTAGACTCCGGATTGCGGTCAGATACGGGAACCGAAGGAGAAGCATCACTCCTCGCCCTCTTCGCATCAGACGCCTTCGCTCGTGGTTCCATTCTGAACAAGAAGGAGACAATCAACACCATGCCCCCTCTAATAAGAAAATAGGGCAATGTATGACGTATGGTCTAAGTGCGTGTCTGCCATCCAGCGGTCTAGATTGGGCGGTGGAAAGGAAGATCGTCCATTACTCCGCCTTTAATACGAGGCGACGTGCCAATGTCAGTCCAGCTGGCGGGCACTAGAGGCCGCGATCAGACACGTGGTTACCCCTAAATCAGCATTAATTTCGATTTGACTATGGTCAGAATTCTCCTATGGCTAAAATTTGCCTGCGGCTCGAGTTCGCCTATAGTTAGAATTCACCAGCGGTATGAACTCGCCTGTGCTTAGAATCCGGCTGTAATTTGAATGCACCTATAGTTAAAGGCCTACCTGTAATGGACTCACAAGGAAAGATAAAAGCCAAAAGATAAAGGCAACAGCGACTAGGAGGGGTACGTGCACAAACACATTTGGGAAACCGAAAGAGCATAACATTCATCCAGTCTTAAGATAGTACATTTGAACAAAGTTATGACTTCACAATCAAACGAGTCATAACACCACGTCAAAAGCAAAACGAAGCAAAATGTCTTAACACAGTTTTAGACCTGAGAGCCTAGTCCAACAGACTAAAGGACGCAAGCTCTGCCTTAACCGCAGCTACCCTTCTCGCGTGGTCCTCCAGGGCTTTGTCTTCAGCCTCTTTCTGAGCCCGATCCTTGAAACTTGATTGGGCGATAGAGTCTTCCTGGCGTAATGTTTGGAGGTGTCGAGTTTCCTCCTCAGCAGTCTTGCTGACATTTATACTCTCAGATTGAAGCCCCCTCAGAGTCACCTCTACCTGCTCCAGCTCGACCCTCAGGCGAGATACAGTGGAAGTGACGTTGCCTATCCGCTCTTCCAGTGAGCGCTGCTGACCCACCCAGAAGGCGACATGGGATTCCAGATCTGCTATCTCCCTGGAGCGGACCTCCTGCTCCCAGGTATCCTAACGCCTAATGCGAGACAGGAAGGCCTCCACATCGGCTTCCGAACCCTCTCGCAGCAAAGTCTCCAGACTCGTCAGGTGCGACTCCAGAAGAAGGAGCCTCTGCACACAACGTGTGGCAAGCCGGCGTTCATCCAGCCACCTGAGATCGGCCACACAATCTAGGAGGGACTATTTGAAGTCATCGTAGGTTCCCATGCTAAGACTGACAAGGGAAATTACCTGCTTCACAGCGTTCTCAAATTCCTCAACGCGAGCTTGTATGGACAAGGAATCTGAGGAAACAGGCTTTTGACCCGGAGCGAGCGCTGCAATGGGTGGATCCTCGAGACAAGGTTCGGCTCTAGGCTGTGGAACGGGGTTTGAGGCGGAGGAAGTCACGATCCCCTTAGATTCATCGTCGGAAATCAAAATGGGCTCGGCCGCACGCTCTTCAGTGGTCGGCGCCTCGTCCTGAACTGCACAACACGACAGAGACGCAACAAGGAGTTAAAGGCGATAGGTATCTGTTGGCCTTCTTATTTTGATGATGTTTAACAAACAATTTAATTCTAATGTTGTTTGTCTAGTGTTTGTGTTTTCGTATATATTCTAGGCAAACAACGAGTTGGAGGTTGGATGGATTGTGCCATAACGATCATATCAAATGGAGGTTGGCGGAATTGTGGAGTGAAGCTTTGCTATTCATAGTTGAAGATCCAAGTTCAAGCTTCATCCACGAATGTACCAAGTCAAGCTTATTGAAGATCAAGATCAAGCTTTGGTAATTTAGTTTAGGTGTTATATTATGTGTGTTAAGTACGTTAAGCTCAATATCATATACACACACATTTTATTGGTTTCTATGTATATATATGGTCATATATATATATATACACATTTTGGATTTTAGTTTATCCACAAACATAGTTTTTACAAGCATATAAATAAATATTTATATTCATACATGTTTATTTTTATGTGGATAAGTTGATTTGGTTTGATTTCATAGATATGAAACAAATATATTTTCATATACATACTCATATGTTTCATTTTCTATTGTATTTGTGAAAATATCGTATTTTCAGTTTATAGACTTAACAATCATTATATACATCTTTCATTAAGTCTACAAAATTATTTTGTATTGTTTCAAAACATGGTTAAGCTAAATTGTCAAAACTCATATGTTCACATTTTCATGTTTTGGACTATTTTACAAAATGATGATATTTTACATTTGGGAAGTCCTTTTTGAAAACCAGTTTTTGTAGAATGTTTATTATCATGTCTACAATCATTTTTCCAAAGTTTTACATTTTTTTGAATTTATTTGATATTATTAAACAAGGTTTTAAATTCAGAAAAACAGATTTTTTTGCTTATGGCAGTTTGTGGTCGACCGTCAGCTCGAATTTTTCCATGGTCGACCACCACGGTCGACCGTCAAAGTATCTGGAAGTTTTCTGAGTTTCAAAGCTGGCTCGTGGTCGACCGCGAGTTTTCCACGGTCTACCGCCGTATACTCCAACAGCTATTTTGTACAGAATCTGATTTTCGATTCTGTTGGTTTTTTGGTCTTTTCCCTAGGGTTTTGGCTGAGATTTTGGTCGGCTATATATACCCTCTTATACCTTAGTTCTTATAAGAATCCAAGAGGTTTAACAAAGTTTTAATCAAGGGTTTGAGTTTGTTTAAAGTGTGTTTAAAGCTTTTAAGCATTTGAGTGTTTTGGTTTTGTGAATCAATTCCACAAAAGCTTGAGGAGATCATCTATTTGGTGTTTGAGCATCCAACTCTTCTCCTTCCACTCTTGATCTATTGAGAAGTTTTCTAAACTCAATCTAGCTTTATATTTTATATTGTTTGATTGTCATTTTATAAAGCTGGTGTTCATATTGAGTTTAGTTGATTTTATTTTCTCTTTGTTTACACATACACAACCATTGAGCTTATTGTATTTACATTCATAGTATAATTGGGTTGTGGGATGTTGTAGCTTAGAGAGTGAGCTTATAATTCATTCTCATCCATTGTAGAGAACAAACACTTTGTATTGTGATTATAGTGAGGATCACTTTGTAATACACTTGTACACCGAGAGAAGTATGTGACAAGAGTCGGGGATCATCCCAAGAGGAGTGGCGTCGGTTGACGAACCTAGGGAGAGGTTGTATCCAAGCACTTGAGGGAGACACATCTAGTTCAACACTTGAGAGGGTGTAGAGTGGGATTACAAGAGTGTGTGAGTTGTAGAGTTTTCGATAAACTAGAAACCGTACTGTGTGGTGTAAATGTTATTCGGGTGAACATAGAAAACCCGGTTGTGATAGTAGAGATCTCCTTGAGGTGAGGAGCGGAGACATAGGTCAAGTGGTTAGACCGAACTCCATAATCATATCGTTTGTTTGTGATTGCATTGGCACACTTATTTTATGTTCATATCTTCTATTCGCCATTATCTATTACTCTTTGCTTATTTCATTCACTATCTTGTTTATATTGATTTGTGTTTCTATTGCCCTTAGTTTGTTTACCCTTGTGTATATCACTTATCCTAGCTCACATATTTTGCATATCCTTGCATATATATCTCATAGCATATCTCATTGCTAGGATATATTCCTTTGTTTATATTGCATATTCTTGCTCATAATTATTTGTATATCTATCTTGTAAGAATATATTTATTAATTAGTTTTAATTGGCATATATTCAGATTAGATTAGCATAAGACCCTAATCACCTCCCTCTAGGGTCTAACAATTGGTATCAGAGCTTGGTGCTCTTTGATTTAAGGACTAATCGTCTTGAGTTAAAGATCCAAGTTATCTTTTTGTGCTAATCCAATTTTTGTTTTTTGCTTGCATATATATAAATTATGGATATGAATGATGCATCTTGTTTAGGCTATGATTCTAGTATTACTCCTAAATTCAATGTTTTCCCCTATGATCAATGGTGTTTTAGATTCAAAATATTTATTTAATCTAAAAATATCGATTTATGGGAAGTCATTGATTGTGCTTATATTATGCCCACAATGGAGAAACCAAGTGGAATAAAAATGATAAAAAATTATTTATTAGGAACAAGATCTTGTTGGAATTCTTACATAATGCATTTGATTCTTCTATTTCTAACAAGTTTTTTCATTTTGATAGTGCTTACACCTTATGAAAATTTATTGAAGCACATCAAGGGGACTTGGAGGCAATCCGATAAGCTTTGGAGGATCCTTCTTTAAGTTCATATGGAGCATCATGCACACGGCCACTAGGCGATAGCCCTAGTGAGGTTTGCGAGTTCGAAACCACTAATGATTTATCTAGTGATGAACTTGCTTGTGCTAGTGAAAAATTATTGCATGCCTATAGCATATTGCATAAAAATTTTATTGATTTGCAAAGCAAGCATGAAGATTTAAAATCCGATCATGAGAAGTTAGCTTCCAAATTTGATATCATTTCTCAAAAAAGTATTGCTCTTCAAGAAAACAATGATATGCTAAATTTGGAAAATAATAATTTGAAATTGGATATTGCTAACTTGACTCATGACAAAAATAATGCCATGTTAGAAGTAGAGAACATACAAAATGATACTGCTTCCTTTATAAACGACTATTTATGTTATACTTCTAATAAAAATGCATATGTGCCTAAAAATGAAGATTTGAATCTTATGAATAATCGCATTTTATCTTTAGATTCAACTTTGAAAATATGCATTGATAATCATAAGAGGCTTATGGATATGTGTGTCAAGTCTAAGTCAAAATCATCTACTCATTATGCACACATATATAGCAAAGTTTACAAGTGCTCCATTTGTGATCGTAAAGGCCATTTATCTAAATTTTGCTATGATGCACACAAATATAAAAATGTCAATGCTCCTTGTGCATCTCATCAAGTCTCTTCATCACATGTACACACACATGCACCTATTGTTTATCATAAGCATGCTCATGTGTATCATTGTGATCTTTGTGGTCGTTTTGGTCACTTGGCCGAATATTGTTTTGATTTAAAAAAATCTTATTTGCCAAATGTTTCTAGTAGACCACATATTTTTAAAAGTGATGTTTATGGTAGATATAGCCACTTAGGAAAGTTTTGTTTTGATAATGTTTTACATTTGCAAAATAATCCTAAAAGATCATCTTTATTTGCAAATGATTCTCGTGCACAAGCTAAAGGTCCACAAAAACAAATGGATCTTTTTCATTGCACAAATTGCAATCGGAAGGGCCATTTGAGTAAATATTGCTTTGACCATGTTAGTGCACCACATATGCCCAAGAGGGTTCATAACCCTAGGGCTTTGAGCTTAAAAGATAGGGGTCATGTCCCTAACCAATCCGGCACCAAGAATGCTTGGGTGCTAAAATAATTTTTTTAAACCAAGAATTTTAGTGTTCTTATTTTTCCTTTTCTTGGATTTGAAAATTATGTTTTAAAATCTTTTGGCTATGAAAATAATTTTTTTCTTTGATCAAATCTTTTGTTTTCATGATTATTAGTTTTGATTTTAAATGAGAGGTTTGTAGTTATATAACTGTAGGCATCAAAAATTGCCGATAAGTCCCCGCACACAGCTCGGCGTCAACGAGCGACGATTGAACGTCACTACTCGGTTCACAAGAGTTCAAACGACGTCGGTGAGCGATTGAAGCCAACCGACGGACTACGTGAGCCGACAGAATGTCAGAATCACGGGGATACGGATTGACCGAAAACCCCGCGATCACCGTAATCGGAGCAACGCCCTTCGTGAACTCTTCGACGGGCTTCCAACACAACCGGAATCAGTCAAATCCAAGTCCGGACGAAGGCACTACAGCGAATTCAATCAAAGAACACCGCGAAGCGTCTCGGATGACACGAAACACCCCGGGGGTGTCTCAGAAAATCCAAGACACCCCAAGGGTGTCTCGAAAAATCCGAGACACCCCAAGGGTGTCTCGGATTTTCAGAGACACTCAGGGGTGTCCTTGGGTGTTTTGAGCCCCCTCCCCCCTTGTATTCCTATAAATAGGCCCCTAGGGCCTCCATTCTCTTGGCTTGGGTTTTGGGAGAGAAATTTCTAGTCTTGGGATTATCCTCGAGATCTGAAATTTCTAAGAGGAGCGGCGAAGCCCTGCCGGAGCAAGGAGTCCGATTTCTTGAAGCAGCGAAGCTCTGCCGGATTCAGGAGTGAGAGCTCTTCATCGACTTCTTCTTCATTCCCCCTTCTTTTCCTTGGTGTTGCCCTTCGCAGGCGACACTAAGAAGAGCCAGTGTCTCGTTTTAGCCGAGACATAAGCTTATAACTTCTAGATCTCACGCGGATCGACGAAGTTCTGTTTCTATATCCCTTTGCGGATAGACGAAACTCTGCCGGATTTTACCGGAAAGGATCTTGAAGAGTCGGCGGTCCACGGATATCGACATCCCCGTTACAGGCCAACAACCCACGCAAGCGAGACCGAACCAAACCGGGACCTCGTGTTTATTTTCGTTAAAGTTGTAAATCTTTTGTTTTCATTTTATTCTGTTGTAACGATTGAAGTTGTAACAGATCTCAAACAAGAGCAATGAAAACAGCAACTTTTCCTGAAAACAAGCTGGCGACCACAGTGGGAGCCGCCGACCTCGCTGCCGAGATCGGAGTGACGCAACCGGCCTTCAAGATCCGGGTGAATGAAGAGATCGAATACGAGTTCGATCAGAAGAAGTTCGAAGAGTACCTCTCCTCCTCCTCCTCCAGATCCGCCTCTCCGCAATGGCGTAGAAAGAACTCATCTCCCAAAAGGGCTCGCGGGATCTCCAACTCCTCAATCCGAGACTCCGCCATCGCTGCCACTACGCCCGTACCACGCAACGGCCCCGCGTCGATCAGCGTGGTTAAGGCTGTAGATCCGGCCCTCACAACCGCCACAAAGGCAATAGGTGATGCTGCTCCAACTCCATCAAAGAGAGCACTCCAAAGGCGTCGTCAACGTCTCACTCAACAGCTCGCCAAGGCCAAGGAATCAAAAGATGGAGTGCGCTATGCAGAGGACTTGAAGTCGAGGCAGCGACAAGAGCAACGGCAAGCAATCAACCTCCCCTCCAAATCAGGAGCAAGTGAGTGGATCCGCGTCAAGAGGAACCGCTCCACGCTCGAGGAGCGAATCAAGAAGCGCCGCGCTCTACTTGCACACGCCCGACTCCTCCTAAAGAAGGCAGAGGAGATGCAGCAAGGAACGGTGGTCAAAACACCGTCTACAAGCAAACTGGTGTGGGTACGCAAAACAAACCCAACACCTCAAACCAAGAAGGGTGAGGCTATCACCCGGAGTTCAGCCAAATCAGAGCCCGCTCCTCCCGTACAGGCACTCTCAACGGAGCCAGGTAAACAAGGGGATCATTCAAGATCCCAGGTTCCTTTGTCGGGTCGCCTCAGTCCCTTACCGGAGAACCGAGGTAGAATACCTGTCAAAGAACGGCTGGGACCATTGAAAGGTCCCCAAACTAAAATTCAGACTGGGGGTGGAGTTAATCCCCCTAAGAAAATTGTCAAAGGGAAAGCCCCAATCACCGACCGCACTGGGTTGCGAGTCGAACTGAAAGAGCCCGTTCAATTTCTACGTTCACAAAGGCGTAAGATTGAACGGGCCACTCTTGAAAAATTTAACAGACCATCTCATCCTCAAAGGGAAGCACACTCATCCGAGGATGAGCGTGTTGTGTCGGGAAACACCCACCAGCACTCTGTAGGTTGCTCCAGCTACCAAGCTGATGAGCTGTACTACAGGGCTGGGGGTATTGGAAAATCCCGAAAAAGATTTATGCAGGATATGGAGCCCCACTGCCCGTGTGCTAACATCATCAAGGCGGTGCTGTCCGAGTGTTGTTGCGACAGTCCCCCAAGAAGAATATCGGTGTTCGAGAGACTCTCCAAGCCGAAGCGTTTCCACAAGAAGAAATTGCTCCGCCAAGGAGATGAGTATCCAAGAGTGTCGGTCAACATGACTGGCAGGGGAAATTCAGCACAACCCTTCAGCATAGAACAGCTGGCCGAGATATCCCGGTGCATGACACGGTTGCGGCCCGGAACCAGCGGCCAAAAGAACTACCAAAGGGTGCCAATTGGACTCTCCTTGGAAGAAGAAGAATCAGAGGCTGATTCGGATTCTTGCTCGGCGGTGGCATCCGATGACACAGCCTCGAGTGCGGGTCAACCTTATGAATCACTCATGATCAGTGCTGAACAAGTGTCCAAGATACTTGAAGAAGCCCTGGCCAAGCAAAAGGAGAGCTTCAAGTTCGAAATAGAGATGACCCTGCAGCGGATGAGGGAGATGCACGACCAACAGATTGCGGCGCTAACGGTCCACCAAGGAGAACCAAATCGGCGCAATCCAGAAGAAAGCGAACGGGAAGCGGATAATATCAATATCCCTCCTGTCAACACTGATAATGGGGGTGGTCCCGCAGAAGATAATGCAAAGGAGGACCACGTCACCTCTCCCCGAAGCCACTCAAAGGCCGAGACGAGCGATGACAAGAAGATGAAGGACCTAGAGAGCAAAATCAACGCGTTGATGAGTGCTCAAGAGGTAAAAAGATCCGGTATACCCTGTCCTTATCCAAGGGAGTGGGAATCGATCCCATATCCGGCAAAGTTTAATCTAATTAACTTTACGCCGTTTGATGGGAAGGGTTCCCCTACCCAACATTTAATCTATTTCAAGTCTCATTTAGGAATTATTTCCGGAAATGAGCCCCTCATGGTGCGGTCATTCGTTGGCACTCTTCGCGGAGCAGCCTTCGATTGGTATCGCCGTCTCAAGCCCGGAAGCATCAACGGCTGGGATGACATGGAGGATATGTTCCTAACAAACTTCTTTGATGATGACACCGAGGTTTCAATCGGCACGCTGTTCGACGAAAAACAAAAGAACGGCGAGACGGTTGAAAACTTCGTGAAAAGATTCCGGAACAAAGCTATGAATTGTAGGGATCCGGTCAGCGAGGATTTCATCCTCGAGACTTGCCACAACAACTTGACGCTCGACATCCTTGAAGCCATGGGAATGGCGCCGTCTAAAACCTGGAAGGATTTGAAGATGCGGGAAGAGCGAGCCGAGCGATTCCTCAAGAGAAAGAAAGCGGAGAGAGGGCAAATACCCAATAATGCCCCGCAACCAAATTTTACCCCCAAGGGTAAAGGGAAGGCGCATGCAAATGCGGTGGTCGCAAATCAAGTCTTTGAGGTGCAAGCACAGCCGCAGCAGCCGCAACAGCCACAGTAGCCGCAACAGCAGCAGCAGAGGGCGCCCCAACAACCCAGGTGGCAGCAACAGCCCCAGAAGCAAAAGGTTGGGGAGCCGAGATTCCCAAAAGTCTACTCATTCAAAGAGGATGAAATCCCGGGTATTTTCAAATACCTCGTGGAGAACAACAAGATCAAGCTGCCGCCGATTCAGGATCAAGAAGATGCCAAGAGGGTCAACGATCCGAAATACTGCGCATTCTACCGAGCGGTGCACCATCCTACCAAGGTATGCTACGCTCTCAAGGATAAAATTCAGGCCCTAATCGATGTTGGGGTTATTACTATGAAGCAGCCCAAGGAAAAGAAGGTAGGCGCAAACACCGTATCCATTAGCTTTGGATCTGTTCCCTCGAGTTGGTTCCAACACGAGTCGGTGATCAAAGCGGCGGTGAAGACGGTGAACGATGATCCGCACCAACAGCGTCAGAAAGGGCTTGTGCCACACACAGCCCCGAATGGCGAGATTCTGTGGGTTCATCCGGACTTGATCGCAGATGAACAGTGGGCCGGGACCTCTTCCACAAAGAACAAGAAGAAGTCGAAGAGGAAAGGCAAATCCTGTTGCGGGACCTCTGCTATACCGGGGGCGGATGACGACAAAATTCCGACTTTCCCACTTTCTGAGGACGAGCAAGAAGCTTTTGCAACCAGAAGCGGGAACGAATATCACTTCAAGTATCCGGATGCTACCGAGCAGTTGGGTACTAAAACCCCACCTTCCAAGACGCTGGCAGAACTGGAGATTTCAGCAATTCCCCCAACACCTGCGGTGGCTACGGAGAGAATCCCACAGAAGGATAAGGGAAAAGAGCCTCTACGTCAAGAAGCTCAGAACCCAAGGTAGCCTCGATTCAATCATCCGGTTGGGCGGGATAAACCGGGGAATACAAGCTCTCCACCTCATTTCGACATCATGGCGCAATTGGCCAACATCCCGGCCAGGATAACTCTATACGAGTTGCTGCGGTTGTCGAAGGATACACGGAAAGCACTACAAGAAGCCTTGAGCGATTCTGAAGCCTTCTTGACTCGGATCAAACCATTCTCCGAGGAGCCAGAGTCTTCAGTTCAGCAATGCAATCTGGCGGCGCATCACTTCCCCTGCATCTCATTCACCAAAGAAGACATGCAGACGAAAAATTCAAAGCATGATAGGCCGTTGTACTTCACCGGGCATATTGGCTCCAGCGTTGTCAACCGGATCCAAGTCGATCTGGGTTCCGCTGTGAGCATCATGCCATTCCGATTGATGCATCATCTCGGAATCCCGACTAGCAAATTAGCGTCCACTGGCACGACGATTTACGGGTTCAACACCAGCGGGTCCAAACCCTTGGGGAAGATCCGAATCAAATGCCAGATTGGGGATTTGAAGTCGGAGGTTACATGCTATGTGATTGACGCGGAAACTTCCTATAATTTACTGTTGGGTCGACCTTGGATCCACGGTAACCTTATAGTCCCGTCAACTCTACATCAATGCCTCAAATATGTGGGCACAGATAATGAAGTCAAGACGGTGGTCGCGGATAAGCAACCGTTCAAGGGATTGGAGAATTATTTCACCGATTCCCTTTTATACGGCGCTGAATCCGATACTGAACCATCGGCCCAAGGAACGGACAGCGGTGATGAAGCTGATACCGAACCAGGGTTTGATTATAATGGCGGTTTTGTTTTAAACGACATTGTACCCATTGTAATCAATCTTGACGATGATGAATCATCGGAAGATAGTTGTAATTGGCAACTTGCCGAAGAACTATCAATAAACGATGATTTAGAATACTCGACGGGTCTCGATGATATCACCAACGAACTCTATGCTAACCCTAATTTGTATATGCCTCTTCAATCATTTTGTTTGACGAAGAAGCAGGTACACGACCCTTGCGGAACAACGCTCATCATCCCCGCAGGGATTGGGGGTGGAAAGGAGGTCATCTACGGCAAAGGAAGAGCATCCCCGATACCCGACCACTTCATGGAAGAAGAAGACAACGATGATAAACCGGCCCGTCATCTATCCAGATACGATGCGAAAGCACGCAACATGATGGAAAGGCACGGGTATGACTTCAAGCTCAGAGAGGGTCTTTTCTTTGGTCGAGGTCCACGGGTTCCACCCCGGATGGCCTATGTACCGAAGGGAAAACCCGATGATTATTATCGCCACAAAAGAGGTCTAGGCTATGTCTCATCAGATGATGAGTGTGGCTGGCAAATCATCGACCAAATTGCTAACAAGACTAGGAAGGGATATTCTTCCGACTCTTCGGGTTGGGATTCCGACACTAGTCTTGGTGAGGTGTTTAAGAAGCTAATGTCGATCATGGTCACGGTTGATCCAACGACAATAGAAGAAGATGATGAGATGCCGACATGGGAAGACCCGTGGGTTCATCACTTAAGTATGCAGTACGGTGATAGGTTCGAGCAAAGAGAGCTCCTACCGAAGATCAAGTCGTCCAGGTGAATATGGGAACTAAGGAGAATCCAAAGCCGATATTTATTAGCGACAGTCTCCTACCTGAGGAGAAGGAGGAGTTGATTTCTCTTATCCGGGAGTACATCGACGTGTTCGCCTGGAATTATGAAGACATGCCAGGTCTCGATCCAAGTGTAGCGGTGCATCGTCTCAACATTAAGCCGGATGTCAAACCAGTCAAACAACAACAACGACGGTTTCGTCCGCAAATGATGGAAGCGATCGAAGCCGAAGTCAAAAAGCTCGTCGATTCAGGATTCATCCGAGAGGAGCAACATCCCGAATGGCTTGCCAATATTGTCCCGGTCCTGAAGAAGAATGGGAAGATCCGGATATGCATTGACTTCAGGGACCTCAATGCTGCTTGTCCAAAAGATGACTTTCCTCTCCCCATCACGGATGTTATCATCGACAACACGTGTGGGTTTGAGAGGATGTCTTTCATGGATGGTTTCTCTGGTTACAACCAGATAAAGATGCATCCAGATGATGAGAAGCACACCGCATTTAGAACGCCTCTTGGCGTATTCTGCTACACAGTCATGCCCTTCGGCTTGAAGAATGCAGGAGCTACATATCAGCGAGCTATGTCGAAGATCTTTCAGGAACATCTCCGAAAGACGGTCGAGCGCTATGTGGACGATCTGGTCGTGAAAAGTCGTGATAAGAAAGATCACATCAAAGACTTGAAGACCATGTTCGATTTGATGCAGGCCCATCAATTGAAGATGAACCCTACCAAGTCTTTCCTCGGAATGTCCAGTGACAAATTCTTGGGATTCGTCGTCACCACCAAAGGTATTCACATTGATCCGGATAAAGTGAAGGCGATCAATGAATTGCAACCTCCGAGGAACCTCAAAGAGCTCAGAGGACTGCAAGGGCGATTGGCTTATATCCGTCGGTTTATCTCGAACCTTTCGGGGAAATGCCAACCGTTCTCCAGGCTCACAAAAAAGGGCGTGTCATTCGTATGGGACGATGCTTGTCAAAAGGCATTCGAGAGTATTAAAGAGTATCTCTCGAAACCTCCCGTACTCGTTGCACTGAAATCGGGCAAACCGTTCTTGATTTATGTCAAGGCAACGAGCCACTCATTAAGTGCATTACTTGCACAAGATGACGATAACGGTCACGAGCAAGCAGTATATTACTTAAGCCGAACCATGGTGGGCGCGGAATCTCGATATCCCATGATTGAGAGAGAATGCCTCGCTTTAGTGTTCGCCATCCAGAAGATGCGGCATTACTTGGTCGGACAGACCATCTATGTCATCTCCAAAGTTAACCCGGTTCGAGTGTTCATGACTCAACCGGCTTCCATGAGCTGGCGGTTAGCGAAGTGGGCTTTACTCTTGTCCCAATACGATCTGCACTTCAAACAGCAGAAGTCAGTAAAAGGGCAAGCTATCTATGATCTCTTGGCAGCTAATCCAACTACAGACGCCGCCGAGGTATATGACGATCTACCTGATGAAACCCACGAAGTCAACGCAACTTCACACCAACAAGTGTGGTGTTTGTACTTCGACGGCGCTTCACGAGCAGCTAATGCCGCAGGTACTTCTGGATGTTCTAAGGTCTCCTCCGGAGTTGGAGTGGTCTTAGTTTCCCCAGGAAAACATGTGATGCCTCGAGCCTACTCATTAACTGAGCCATGCTCGAATAACGTAGCAGAGTATAACGCACTGATTATAGGACTCAACTTTGCCAAAGAGCTGGGGGTTGAGTATCTCGAAGCTTTCGGTGATTCTCAACTGATAGTCAAACAAGTCCAAGGGGAATACGAAGTCCGAAGTCAGGATTTAATTCCTTATCACAAGATGGCGGTGGAGCTAGCGGAGTCGTTTGAAGGATTCTTCATCGAGCACGTTCCGCGGTTGCAGAACACCTACGCAGATGCGTTAGCAGCTCTAGCTGTTTCCTTGGCACAGCCTCCCGGAACAGAGCAATTTGTTACGGTAAGAACTCACCAACTCTTAGTGCCGCTTCACGATGAAGACGATAAAGAAGAAGAAGTTCAGGAGGTGCACACAACTCAGGCTGAGTTCGAACCCCGAGATTGGCGCTTCCCCATCATCGACTACGTCCTACATGGAATCTTGCCAGAAGACGTGAAGGAGAGAGAATCGATCAGACGAAGAGCTCCAAGATTCTACTATAATACAGAGAATCGAACGCTATACCGCAGGGGGTATGACGGCATGCTCCTGCGTTGCTTATCGACCAAAGAAGCTGAAGAAGTGCTTAAGGAGGCACATGAAGGAGAGTGCGGTGCACACCAACCTGGTCCCAAGCTTTATGATCGCATCAGAAGAATGGGGTATTTTTGGCCCTTCATGATGCATGAGGCAATCGCATACGCCCGGAAGTGTCACGCATGTCAGATACACGCGAATTACATGCACCAACCTCCGGAACATCTGCATCCTTCGGTTACGTCGTGGCCGTTCGAGACCTAGGGAATGGACATTGTCGGTCCTATCAATCCCCCTTCGGTTAAAGGTGACCGGTTCGTCCTGGCAATCACCGATTACTTCTCCAAATGGGCTGAAGCAGTTCTACTCAGAGAAGTCAAGACGAGCAACGTCATTGCATTCATCAAGCACCATATCATCTACCGGCATGGTGTTCCAAGACGAATCATACACGACAATGGTCCTCAATTTATCAGCAACGCCTTCATAAGGTTCTGCGAAAAGTTCAAAATTCAGGACATCTCGTCAATAGCTTATAATCCCACAGCAAACGGTCTAGCTGAAGCCTTCAACAAGACTATCATAAAGCTCTTGTCAAAGCTTGTGAAAAATAACAAGCGAGATTGGGATGATAAGCTCGGCGCAGCGCTATGGGCCTATCGTACCACGGTGCGTACACCAACCGGTGCAACCCCGTATTCATTGGTATACGGATGTGAAGCCGTTCTCCCTCTGGAAGTTTAAATTCCATCTCTTCGGATCGCTCTTGCAACCCAGATGACGACCGAGGAACAACATCAGAAGCGCCTCGAAGAACTCGAGATGCTCGATGAAAAGCGCCTGGAAGCTCAGCAACATATTGAGTTTTACCAAGCCAGGATTTCTCGAGCCTTCGACAAAAAGGTTCGACAAAGGAGTTTTAAGGAAGGGGATTTGGTCTTGACTGAAAGACGTCCTATGATCCTTAACTCCAAGAAGAAAGGTAAATTCGAACCCAAATGGGAAGGACCGTTCGTAGTGGAAATAGTCTACTCGAACGGCGCCTATCGTCTAGTCACCAAAGATGGTGACCGGCTCATGATGCCAATAAATGGCAAATTTCTGAAAAGATACTATCCTTAGTATCCCCAGAAGAATTGAGGTACCGGGAAGTTCCCGGAAGAATACCACATCGGGGTATTCTTAGGGATAACCCGGTCGCTGATAAACAAGAAATCAATATTCGAATTCCGAATATTCTTGTTTGTCAGAATCTAACTCTCACAAGCACTTTTTTGCTGAGATGAGATCTAATCATTCGATAGATTGATCTCCCCTCACAAAACTTTCAGTGGTTTTTGACTACTCATAGTCTCTACCACACAATTCCCTTGGTCAAACCTTACTACAGTTAGGACCAAAGCCAAATTCCCCTCTCGATTCGTCCAAAGAACGAGAGGTCCACAAATCGATCGATCAAACCCTTCTACGGTTAGGATCGTCTCAAATTTCCCACTTGGTCAAACCTTACTACAGTTAGGACCACAACCAAAATCCCCTCTCGATTCCTCCAACGAACGAGAGGTCCACTTTCAATTCGAGTAACCGAACCTTACGACAGTTAGGGTTATCCGAATCTTTTCGATTCTCAGAGTGGAGATCCCACTCCTAGTTTCATCTGTCGGATTCTGGGGGTGGAGATCCCACCCCGAGTTTCCTTTCCTGCTGAAGATAGAATATAAAATTCTTCCTCTTCAGAGTCAAATGACCAAACCTTACGACAGTTAGGGTCGTTTGAACCTTTCGATTCGATAATCAAACCTTACGACAGTTAGGATTATCCGAATCTTTTCGATTCTCGGAGTGGAGATCCCACTTCTAGTCTCCCACTTTCCCCTGTCTTTGCTTTTAGAAAAGACAGAGATGAAGTCAGCGCCTAACACGCGTTGCCGGGTAGTCTTTCCCGTGAGAAAGACGAAGTCTATGTATTCAACATCATAGCACTAAGTCTAAGAGAAGCAATTTTCTTAGCACAACGTTACATGCGGAACGGATTTAGACAATTCGCATGCTAGCCCGATTCAAACGGTAATCGGTAAAGGCACGACAAACCCGTTGAGGGCTAGGGGTTTGCCAAAAACCCCAAAGTCTATACCTAACACGTATAGCCGGTTTGAAATCTTTCACCGATCGAAAAAAGTTACCAGGGCCTAAACCTGAGGAATTTTATCCCGAAGCCTAAGGAGGGATAAGTCTATACCTAACACGTATAGCCGGTTTAAAATCTTTTGCCGACCGAAAAAAGTTATCAGGGTTTAAACCTGGGGAATTTTATCCCGAAACCTAAGGAGGGATAAGTCATCGCCTAATACGCGGTGCAAGGTACCCTTTGTCCTATAAGAATGATGGAGTTTACAAATTCAAAGTCATAGCATTAAGGGCTGGGGGTGTACCAAAACACCATGTAAAAAGAAGCAAATAAGGAGTCTCTAATAAAAGATCAAGACAAAAGCATACAACGACAAGTTCGTCAACCCGAAGGCAGCTGACGACTAAGAATATGAGACTCTAAACCGGAGAGCCTGTCCATATAGCTCTGCTCGAACTCCGCCTGCAAGCTAGCTCGGACAGAATCCTCAGAACTGCTCAAGACCTCCGCGGCTTCAGTTCGCAGCTTCATCAATCCATCCTGTGTTGATCCCAACTTGTCGAGCGTCCATTCACGAGAACGCTCTAATCCAACCAGGTCCTCGGTGATTATAGCAGCAGACTCTTCAGCACGTCCCAAAGCCTCCTTCAGCCTAGCTATCTCTGCACGAGTGGAATCTAGGGAGCTGAGTAACTCGCCTCTGCTGGTGTCCTTCTTCGCCAGGTTGGCCATCAGCTGTGCAACAGAGTGCTCGCGTGAACGGAGCTCGCTGCTAATGGAAGATCTCAGGTCACGCCACTGCGTCAACCTATCCTCCACCTGAGAAGATGCAAAAGAGGAAGCTCCACCAGCCTTCAGCTCCCTCAGCTCTCGAACCTCTGACTCCAGGGCAGCGAATTCAGCAGTGAAAGAGTCGGCCAACTCCGGGTGTCCTTCTTCCCTCATCATCATCATGTGACGAGAGAAAGAACGCCTAAACTGGTCGAAACAGCACTCTTTGTGAAGAAGCCTCTCGATCATGCCGTTATAAAAAGTGGTAAAAAGGCCAAGGTCCATGCGAAAAACATCTCTGTCTGGATCGGTATCGGCCAGAAGAGCGTGGACGCGCTCATAGAGAGAGGATCGGGGTCCTGCAAGCAGCAGTACAGGAAGATAAGGGACTATCAAAAATAATCGGAAAACCCGAAGGGGAAGTTCGGGGTATACCCATGCCGGCAGAAGTCCCCTCGGGTTGAGATCCGACGGAATCCGAAGTAGCGACAGGAGTGGTCATGGGGTGTGTATCAACCCCCGTGGGCAAGTCAGTCGTACTACTCGGTGGAGGTCGAAAAGCGCCCGAAGCCATAGAAGCATCAGGCACATCGCCTGGTCCTATGGTTACACTTCTTTATTAGCCAAAATGGAAATTTAGGCAAGTAAAGAAAAGTAGGATCGGATATATACCTGTGAACGAATCACTCCCGAAGAATGGTCGCATAGGTCTTCCCGAAGTCTGTTCAGCCAACATATCGGCCAATAGTCCAGCATCGGGTCTCGAAAAGCTGGGTACAGGAGCACGCTCCCGTTCCCCGAAACATACATCTGGAAAGGCTCCATCCTCAGCTAGCTCTTCTTGGGCAACATCTACAAGACAACCAAAGTGTCGGAAAGATGCACAAGAGAGAAAGCAAAGCGCAGAATTACTAAGGAGGATATCTTCGAATGGAGATGTACCTGAATATGGGATGGTGGGCTCGATGCTGCTCGCCGGCTCAAGATCAATGTTCAGGTCAATACCTAGGGAACCATCATGAAGGGCGTCGCACATCTCTTGCATGAAGCAATCCATATGGTCGGATTCACGATATACCGGATCCGAAGGAAGCTCACCTTCTTCAAAGATCCCTAAAATGCAAAACATGATCACGAATCCCAAAGGTAAATCACCCCAAAGCAGCAGAAAAAGAGGTTACCTTCCTCGCCACCGGCAGTGTCGCTTAAGTCAGCTCCACACGGACGATGGTCGATAGGTGGATTGTGAGCAGTCTTCTTCCTCTTCGAAGTACCAACTCTCCTGGAACCTACAGGTTGATCATGCACAGGCTTACTACTCGTAGCAGCTCGGTCTCCAGGCCCTGAGCTCGGGGAATGGGAAGTAAGTGGCTCATGATCGCCAGTGGTTCTACCTGAAAGGATAATGAGTATGAATACCAGACAGATTCAAGAAAGGAAGTCAAAGGATATGACAAACCTGCACCGAGTTCTGCTTGGTCGGTGTCTATATCCACAAACTCCCCCTCAGGAGTCTCGACCTCATCATCCATAGGGAGAGGCCCTGTATCATCTCTGCTAGAGATAGAGGACTTGCCACGCCTCTTCCTCTGCTTCCGAGCAACCTCAGCCTTACGAGCGGCCTCCATGGCGGCTTGTACTGAATGATCGGACTCTAACTCTGAAAGGCTCTTCACGCCTATGAATTCGTAGGCAGAGAGGAACCACTTGCAGCTGAGGAAAGTGATCATTGGCTTCCGCCTATAAGAGGGAAGAGCAAAGCAGGCCCCGGTGCAGCCCGCCATGGTCCACAGCCATGCTCGCACACCGTCAACAAGACCTCCCTCAACCCTCAAACCGCGGCTAGGGTTCCCGATGTATAGCTGGTCATAGCCGAACTGACGAGCAAAACGGCAGGGGAGGTAAGGCTCTATATGGCATCGGTTCTTCACCCGGAAGACAAGATATCCGACGCGGATGTTAACCAACCAACGAAAACAACCGATGTCGAGAATGGTGCGGTTACTCCTAGGCTTCTCCTCATCAGTCAAAACGTCGCCATAACGACCCGAAAACTGGGGGAAGCACTTGAAGAACTCCCAGCCCTTGCGTACTTGAAGCTCCTGCTGAACGTCCTCGAATCTCCTCCCGAGCCATCTGCTCTTCTCCAACAGCTGAAGGTATGGGACGGGAACATCAACTACGCTGGGCGCTGACATCAAGCCCGGACGATGAAGAACGAGCCACGCCATCAGGTATGCGTAAGGAAGCTCGACCTTAGGACAGATAAGCTCGGTAGATGGCTCAGGTCCCACCTGAGTAAAGCTACTAACCACACTCCTAAGCCCGCAATGGATGCTGGCAACCATCGCCGGGAGTAGAGAAAGCTCTCTCCCATAAGCTAGCTGAACCGCGGGAAAGAGCACCTCAAGAGGTAAGGCATCCGAAGGCTGATGAGGAACAACGCATTTCTTCAACCATAAAGCAAGATAGCCTACCAAAAGAGATCGAGGCTCGATGGACTTTTGCGCACGGCGGAGGAACGAGCGAAACTTAGTCCCCGCAGGGAAAGCTCCTTCAGCACTGGCAATAGTATAAGAACGAGCCTCGCTCTTCTCCACCAACTCGTTAATGGCAGTGACGGTCAAAATATCTCGCTCACGAATAGGGTCACTGGAAGCACCCTCCAAGTTCGGGAACAGATAGGTGGCAAACTGCTTCAAACTGATTTTCCTCTTCGTCTTCGCGGGAGGAGAAATCTGGATCAAGGAGGTGTGATAATGACAGGTGAGGTCCCAGAGAGTGTCATACATATCAGGATCATCTTGCTTCAACCGCCACAACTGCTGATTCGAAGGAAAATACTCCTGATAAGGGTAATCTCCCATCGGAAGACCGGAAACCTGATGCATTTCATGGAGGGCCAATCCCAACTCTCCGTCACCGGTCAAGAAGGTGTTGCTATTAGGCATATACGTCTCCAACAACGCCAAGAAGTGGCGACAGCTGACTGGGAGACCATGCATAGTAGCTCGTATAGGACCGTACAGGCCGCTACTCTTCAGAATCTTCTCCCAACGGCCCAAGACGTAGCCAGTCATACGGGGCCACCATCCCTTGGGTAATGAAGAAGCCCAACCATAGCACCGATACTCCGGGTGAGGCAATCTTCTCCCAAGAAGAGCTAAGCGGTTCCTCACGGTAGGAGCAGCTGCAAACACCTCGCCTGGGGGTGCGGCGTCAAGGCCCATAATCCCGGGTCGAAGGCCACGAACAGGATGATATCCGCCAGAACCAGGGTTCTTTCCATGCGATACATACCCGCACTGAACCCGCACAGCGTCATCAGTGAGTTTCCAAGACATCCGTCTCTCCACACCCTGTCCCTCCAGATGAGTGAAGGAACAATGTCGAGGGACGGAAGGAATGTATAGAAGAGCGCTCTCCTCAAGAGTTAGCCAGTGCTCTTAAGTGAGAGTCAATACGTCGGGATCCTCCACATGATCCCCGAACAGGAAATCCGGCTTCTTCAAAGCCTGGGTAGACGAAGCATCCGCGGTGAGAGGAGCATCGGTGATAAGCTGGCGTAAACAGTGACGCCCCCCATCCCGTATCAGGTGACGGGATTCGTCTGAACGATCCCGGTCAAACTGCGGAAGCAGATCAAGTGCCTGTCTAACAGAAGCCGAAGAGAAGACCTCACGGCTGCAACCGGTAATTGCGTGAGAAGGAAAGCTACCACCGGGAAAATCGACTGCAATGAAGCAAAGGGTCAGAATATCTATCTCATAAAGGCAAAATGAGACTATTCACGGGATAATTGGTGAAGACGATCTCGAGTGCCCTACACCAGGAGGACGGTATATGCCATCACGTGAATCGTGTGATAACATACACCGACCTATAAGGTGTAAGGCAACACGAGATCGCCCCAATATACCCGAAGACTTGAATTGGCTAAGCAAAACAAGTCTGAAACCTTAACCCCCGCGGGAGGGGTATCGGTTCTTCCGTCATGACCCGCGAGAGGTCAATCCGGGATACAAGAAAGGCATAAAATTCTCACCCCCAAAGAGAGGGGTCACTGGGGATGATGTCGTGGGAGCCTCCTCCTCGCTATGCTGGGGACGAGAGTGACTCCCGGAAGGTCGAGATCGACAAGGAGACATCGCGAACCTGCAACAAAAAGAGGCACATCAGGTACAATATACATACACGAAATATTAAAAGGGGAAATTAAGCACTTGGACTTGAAATCCTATAAACAAATAGGATTTTATAGTTAAAGTCTAATTAAACCTACGAATTTCGTACACGCGGGACGATAATCGTCGTTTCGCGGTAAAATTTTGGTGAAATACCCAAAATACCCCCTGTGCTCAAGGCCAAGTTCAGGTCAAGGACACATGCGATTCGGGTCATGGTCATCATACTTGATCATCTAACATCCCGATACCCTATAATTTTGATCAAATTTTGCAAATAAGCCCTTTTGCAGAATTTGGTCAATTTTACATAAAAG